>JAUZNJ010036179.1:41353-55205 GCA_034780135.1 Jordanella pulchra
TAAAACCTTTTAACTCATCGAGCTGCTTTTTTCCTCCTGTCTCTATTTGTGTTCAGCTTTAAGAGCCACATTCTGACACTTTGACCGAATGAATCTACAGAACTATCAGGTAGACAATAGAAAGAAATATTTGAGGGTCTTAAATGATGATCATTAAAATTTGAGGCCCCTTCACAGCTTATTTGTTACTGACCACGTTCCATACCTTCATCAACACCATGGATCCATCTTCTAATGCTCCCTTCAGTAGCATAAGTTACAACAGTCAACTTATCTCAAAAAGGGTTTCTTGATCTTCAAATCTTGATCCAACAGGAGAACAAAATGTAACTTTTGAAAGGGCTGTTTAGTTTGTAACAGATTAATATCATACATTCATGTCATTTTTAGTTATAGATTTTAAAAGAAAGTCATTTTAAATAAATGGTTTAAAAACAAGCAAGTATGTGCTTTGTTAAAATGACTAATAATCATAAAAAAATTATTATTAAGTTACATAAAATGGAATAATTAAAGCCTACTCATTTGTTTTAAGGATATGTTGATTTAAAGATAAATTATAATAAAAATATCATTATGTCAAAGAAAATGATGAAATTAAAGCAATATAATTAGGTGACCCAGCTCCACTCTGAAATATATATCTAAATATATCCATTAACATATTGGCACTTTTCTTTTTGTTAGATTTACTACTTAAATGAAATTAAAGTTTGCTTTGCTAGTGTAGGCGTTTATTTTCACCCCTCATTCTGGTCATCCCAAACAATCAAAAAACATTAGAAAATCAAGAGATTATTCAAATCAAACTCCAGTGTTCAGATCCAATTAAACCTCTAAAGAAGTCCAAGCCCAGAGCTGTTAACACCAATTGTTTCAAGTGATTCTGTCTCTGTGATTTCCTGCAGATATTTTTACCGTCTGGTTGGCAGATAATGTTTTAATAGGCCCATTAAATTATCAGGAAGCAAAGGGGAGTCTTACTGTAACTGAACAACCAGCGACACATACATTAAGCTCATGGCTGCAGGTTGATCCGTTGTAATTCCAGCGGTTTGATACACGGCTTAAATACATTTTTCTTTATGTAGAGGAGGTGTTGTAAGAAATAACTGAATTTCAGCCCAGAGAAAAGTGACTCACGTTTAGCAATGACGCACACTTAGATAAGACTTAAAATGGTAACAGTCAATTATGCAGAACATTTCAGCAACGAGACAGTTCAAAGTGCTTTAAATGATGAAAGCATAAGACAACAAAACATATGGAAAAACAGAACCTTGCAGTTGCATAATGAGGAAAATAAAATGGAGCTACAGAGTGAAATGAATGATGTTTTAGTTATACGTTTGAATAGTGTCGTCAAAAAGTGACTCTAAACAAATGTTTTTTTTAACCTTGGTCTAAAAGAACTCAGTGTTTCAGCATTTTCACAGTTTCCTGGCTGTTTTTTTTTTTTAAAGATTAATAAAGCAAACAAGCTGAAAGCTCCTTCTCTATAGTTAGTTCTGGTTCTGGGGAAGCAGAAAAGACCCGATCCAGGTGATCTAGAGGTCGGGGAGGTTGTTACGACAATGACAGATTTTCAATACATTTTAAAGCCAAATCATTTGGCGATATTATAAATTAACAGGAGAGTTTTAAATCTACTCTCTGAGATATAGAGAGATAATTTAAGTACTTTAAAACTGCTCTACTCTCCTTATTTGAGGTTATTAAAAAAAATAAATGATCTTCTTACATGACATTATTGAAAATGGCTGATTTGATTGATTTGTTTAATTTTAGAGACTAAAATTTGAATAGAAATAGCTAGAAGATTGCAAATAACAATACGAGAGGTTTATATACTCTTGTCATCTTAGTCGCTTCTCTTATTAAACAAGAATGAATCATGTGACCGAACACTGTAGTCTCACAATGCAGCTGCTGAGCTTTTGCAAGTCTGAGACTTTTTGCAGAGTTTCCCCTTCTTGTTCATAAACACCCGGCTTTGGGTGTAAGTGGTAAATTCTTTAGACCACTTAGATGCAGATGAGAAAAATATTTTTTATATAGAATATGCAGAGCAGCTGCTGCCACAGTCACTCAAAACATTTTCCAATTTCTCACATTGAAAACTCAAAAAACAACAGCCTTAAAAACTAGTGCAAGAGCTGAATTGTCTTCTTTTTCTCTATATGATTTATAGATGAAATAAAAAATAGCAAGACTGGTTGAACAGAGTTGTTTTTTTTTATGTCGGTCCGTTTATCCATTTATGTATTAAACATCTACCTTCTTTCCCTTTGAATGCCCAGTCCGCCTCATCAGAAGGTCGCTCACACTGAGCCTGGTTCTGCTGGAAGTCTCTTCCTGTTAAAATGTAGTTTTTCTTCTCCCTTGTCACTGCATACTCTGTGTGAGGGATTGCTGTAGAATCTACAACACGGTACAAGTAGATGTCTCCTGCTGCCAACTGCTCATCCAAAAGGAGGAAATCCTGCAGAGTCAATGACTGGATGCAAACAGTTAAGTTCTTTGGATAAAAAAAGTTCAACCTATGGATGACTTAGTTGAATTTTTTATAAAGTGGTTTGAGTTGAAGTGATTTATGAATTGCTGCTATAAAAATGAACTGAACTGAATAGTTAAACCCCAAAGGAATACTCCTGTTAAAGTACAGTCACCATTTGACCCCAATGTTTATTTTGACTGGAGGTAGCATTTTAGAGTAGCCCAACCAGAATACCTACAGGTTTATCTGATAGAGAATTTGTGGAGGAAGCATAAGATTAGGGTGATGGCAAGGAGGTTTTCCTTAAAGATCTGCTGCTCATCAAAAATAAGTAAGAAACCAAAACAAAAAAAAAAAAAAAAAAAAAAAAAAAAGCCTAAATCCAAATGCTTTTGATTGCTCAAATAAAATATTTTAAATGTATGAAATCTGGCTGGGGTACATTTTGGAACTAACTATGTTTGATATCAACTTTCAAACACTTTCACATTATCAGAAAATCTGTTTTTAAGATCTTTAGTTTCTATTTATAATTGCCTGTATTTTATAATTGGATTTGTTCCCCCTAAAAAAGCCTTTAAGGTATATATGTATCATTTCCTTGGGGGTTTAAGTTTAAATATACTTTCTTTTATCTAATTTAGAGGAATATCCATTGACTTAAGATGCTTCGCAAACTTGATGTCTTTTGTGATTTTGCTTTTCTGCGTTTTCTTGGGACTTACATAATGCCATCCTATGATGGATGCTTTTAAAAATGTTTTTCCAATGTCTTGAGTGCGTGACAGAAATGGAAATTTCCACACAAATGTCTCCAATTAAAATTGTATTTCACTCAAACAACACGCGACATTATTCTCACCAGTTTTCGTTTTAATCAAGAACATAATTAATATACTGCAAAAAAAGGAAATCTTTTTTGTGAAACAACTGAAAAAAACTACTGTGATGTTCTCCAAAAGTTTCTAGACCCACATGCAGAATTACACTCAGAGACCAGAGGGCATTGATATAAAAGATTTATTTCCAAGGACCAGAGAGTTAACTGTACAACCAGGGAGGTTTTTGTATTCGAGATTTAGCAGTTTCTGGAAGGAAAGGGGAGCACCTAGGAGCAGAGCTGAATCCTGATGGAGTTAATTAAGGTGTGTGGGAAAATAAACAGAGGCTTACAGGTTGCGAGTCTGAAGAGCAGGCTGGGAAGCTGCAGCAATGAGGACTAGAGATTCGGATTTGGTGGCTACTTAACGGATTGCTGTGTCTCTCCTTACGCTGCTGTCGGCCACTGACAAAACAGAAAGTTAAACCTGAAGCAGTCCCCTATGTGACCTCGGTTGCAGGATGTGACGTCAAAAGAGAGTCGATCTCATTACATCCCTGACATTTGACTTCAACAAGTGGAAGGAATGTAATGTATTACTGTGGAGGGGAAGGAAAGAGACAGAGAGAGACAGATATTCACGAATTGAATGACTGTACTTTACCTTCATGCTTATATCACTAAATAAAGTAAATACAATCTGCTGCAACCACAAACCTCCAACCTGTTCACCTGTATGTAATTTAACCACAATGTAAATGCAGCTGCTCTGTGAAGGTCTGGGAATTTTTGAAAGGAACATCAGTGAGGACAGAGATAACAGGAGACAAGTCAACATCCCTCATGAGAGCCATGTTGTGACCTTAAAAATGCCCGAAGGCCTCAGAGCTGCTGAGGAAAAAACTGTCTGATAAAAGACTGCTTCAAAAACAATTTATACCTTGTCCTGTCTGTGCTTCTCAAGGGTGCAGCAGTGCAGGCCTCTACACACATATCACAACTCTTTTTTTTTTCTCTCCTTCGTAAGAATTTGAACGATGTGGTAAACTTAGAAATTTTATGTTTGACTTAACAGGTTAAAACAGCTAACGCATCATTTTAACTGACCCAGTTATCCTGAGACATTATAAGACAACACTTCATTAAGAAAGATGCAAGGATGGATGAGCTGGTAGATAGCTTTTATTTATTTCTCTGTGAAAAAATAATATTTTACCCTTAATTTTAAGAGATTATTTTCCTGTCATAACATCTGATTTGACTGAAACAATAAACCCGTATTGAAATAGGATAGTTTGGACCAGCTGCTACTCCAGAACTACAGACCCATCTCGAACCTCACCTTTAATCAGAAGGTTTAATTTAAAAAATGTTGTGTTCCCTTGGTTAAATATCTTCTTAACAATGATCAGCCACTTGAGTGTATTCCAGTCAGGCTTCCCTGCTCACCACAGTACAGACTGCCCTTGTCAAGGTGGAAGAACCACAGTGCTTATTATTTGACAACTGGGTACGCCTTTCTGGCATAGCACTGAATGGTTTTAATCCCACTTAAACAACAGAGATTTCTTAGTGTCAGTAGGTGTCTTTGCATCACAAACCATAAGTTTTGACTTTTTTCTTAAAACTGTTAACTGAAACATCTATCATTTAAGTTTGTAGTCAGACTTTTTTTTTAACTGCCTCTATTATTCCACCACAAGGTTTCTGTCTGTATTTTCTTTTTTCATATTCTATTCATGCACAGTAATCAGTCTTGTTACTAAAATGTATGATACTGCAGGTCCATGCTTGTAAGACAAGAACTGTTTCTTCTGCAATATTTCACAATTTTCACACTATGCTCGTGTATTTATTTTTCTTGCTTCCTGGTAACCATTTGCACACTTGTTTAAGAAATGAACAGTGAGTGATGCATGCTGGGAAAACCTCACAATACAGCATCTATAGACAACGCAAACAGATTGCAATTCAACATCTGGAGATGTTCTCCATAATGATCAGCTGTGATTGAAAAATAGCTGAAGCATGATTTAAAAAAAAACAAAAAAAAAACACCTGATTTATGGCAAGACAGTTAAAAAGCATCAAAACAAGATATATTTTGTTGCTACGGTAACTGTTGCTACCACCTTGTATCCATGGTTGTCAAAGATGTGCTCATGACTATTGTGATGCTGAGCTATTTGTGATTCATAGAACTTTTGTTTCTGCTGTTAATAACGACATTGTTGCGGTGGCTCTCTGGCATGTTGGTTTGTGTCTTCTTCTATCAGTCAGAGCCTCTCTGGTTTGGTTCCCAGCTGTTCTGGACAAATAAAAGTGGTTTTTCTACTTATCTTTTATATAATACCGCAGGCAGCTGCAGACATAATCTGTAATAAGCCCTGTGTAATACAAGAAGATCAGGTATGACTGATTCAAGGTTTGGGCACATCAAAGCTTTACAGTTTTACCCATGAGCATTTTGTTCTGTTTGATTCACTGATTTTTTACACAAGTTTAAAGTTATAGTGATAGTGGCAGCTTGTGAATTTTTACAGCATCCTGGTAAACAAAAGCTTCTCTCCCGACAGCCTCATTGAAACAGATGCTTCAGTAACTTATTAAAGATGCCCTTCAGCTTGTTGATGTTTAAATATATATAACTCAGATAATAGCAGCATAATATTCATTCATACCGCAATGCTTTATGTTTAGAGCTTTTAAAGTTACAAGGCTGTCATTTATAGAAGAAGCCCTAATAATTTGATTTTCTTTGTCACTATTTTATGTAAATTGTTATCTAATCAGCATAAAAAATGCTGACGTTCTTTTCCTCAGATAAGTTCTTGTGAATTTTTCTCATTTTATTTATGTTATTTTTCTTTATTTGTAATTTTCTACTCAAATCCTCTCTTTAGAGGAGTCCCCTTGTATTTTGCATGGCTGCAGGAGAAATATATGTAGGCTGTATTGGTATCAAATCACTCATAATAGATCCTTGAAGAGGACCAGAACATGAGTGGACTGATGATAGTTGAAGATCCTCAGCTATCATATGGAGCAAACGTTAGGTCTAGTGGATGCATCGCATGAAGAGAACTTTAAAGTGTCAAACCTGTTGATCCAAAATGATCAACAGGAAATCTAACTTTTAATGAGCCCAATTTTACCAGTTAGATCCACCACGGATGCACCTACAGCCAGATGTTTTGTAAGTGGGGGCCCTATGGGAGCCACCTGGGGCACTAAGGGAGGTCCCAGAAAACTGGGGAGACATTTAGAAAAAATGTGCAAAAAACAAAGTATTTTAATGAGTATAATGTAAATCAGTGGCGCCATAAGGGTTAAGCAGGCGAGATGTTGTGGAGGCCTTGTTCCTTGACGTTCATGCCCCAGATTGTTGGCCTTTGCTGCATGGCTTCCCCCCCTCCTTTAATCCCATTGATTTGTTGGCATTCTTTAAAAAATGATTTAAAAAAGGCCACTAAAGCCTAAAAAAGTATATTCTTGTTATTTTTTGACATTATTATAAATATAGCAGGAATTATCTAGGGTGCCCCCCCCCCTCCTTTCACCCATAGAAGCTGCAGACAGGCACCAGCCCCCTGTGACCCTGACTGACAAGCTGTATAAGATGGATGGTTGGATTCTAGAAAATATAACCTGTAATAATATATCATACTGCCATGACAAACCCAGGGGATTTCAAACAGAACTTTAAGGTTCTTCTGCTGTCCGGCTATGAAAGACAGGACCACCACAGCCCGGCTGACAGGGAACTGAAATTCATTTTCCCTTTCACAACAAACTGCTTGTGTGAGTCTGGCCTTTTAACTCAAAAGATGCTAAAAACAAAACAGCATCTCTACATGTGGCACTGGCAGACATTCAGCCTTGCTGTGCCTTTACAAACACACCAGTGAGGTTGGATTTCGTCTGTTCTGTTCTTATCATCTTTAGTTGTTTTTTTTGAAAATTATTATTTGTTATTCAGGACTAATACAACACAGCATAGAAAAGAAGTTAGTTCACAATCTTACCTAAACAAATATAATAATCACGGAATGGGGATAAAATTAAGAAAAACATCATAAAAATGGATTTTTCTTTGAATAAAAAGCTAATGTATGGTCTGTCTTATACCACTGCCATTAAACAGGAAACACCAATGGGACAAAGTAAAAGAAAACATAATTTCTCTTCTAACCGTGTTCCTTCTCTGTTTCCAACCATCATCTGAAACATGTCAAAATCTAGATACCAATAGCTTTTGTACGTGCTTTAGGCTAGACGCCTCATAGCAATCACTAGCTGTAATTAAACAGACATTTAGAGCGTTTTATTTAGAGGGCCATTTCTTAGAAGAGCCTATTTGACCATCTGTTGCTGCCTCTGCTGCTAACATGTTGCCATCTTGTGGAAATTTTAAATCTTAACAGGTGAACTGATAAATATCATGAACAGGCCTCACACAAAAAAGTTAGATAATCACAAATGTTAATTGTTATTTTTCCCAGTCAAGGGGTTATATCGCAATGAGACACTTACTGTAATGATTTTTTACAACAATGCAGACATAATGTTTTTCATCTCATGAAAAGTGTTTATGCCTCTGAAGCTGCAGAGATTTGCAGAACATCATGAACTTCACAAACTTGATCTATAGGATGGAATGAGTTACATGTCATAGTATAATAAAGTCGTAGTAGTATCGTTAATCTGGGGATGCTTTTCTTCAGCATGGGCGACTCAGCATGGATAGAAGGATGGATGGAGCTAAATTTACCACAATCCTGAATGGAAAACCTGTTATTGCCTGCAGAAGACTTGCAGATGTTTTTCAAGAAGAAAACAACCCAAACATATAAGCACAGCTGCAAAACAATAGTTTAGTTAAAAGCAGCTTCATGTGTTAGAGCGGCTCAGTCAAAGTCCAGACTTAAACTCAACTGAAAATCTTTGTTGAAGACATTGCTATTCGACAACATTGTCTATTGACAAGGAGGAAGTCTTGACTTATAGGAAACGACACACTGTTCAGGTTTTTAAGAGCTTGTGTTGGTTTGTCAAACTTTCAATCAATCATTATTGTGACAACAAAGTTCTCCAGGGGTATGAATAACACTTCAAGGCACTATATAGTGGTATTGACACCAATTCCGGTAAAAATAAAGGCTTCATGGTAACTTTATGCGTAATCAATCACATAAAGTGTATGGAAATTAGCCACAGAATGATAAAACACATTCAACCATGGATAAATACATATACTATGTGGTCAAATATATTCCCCTCGACTTGAACATGAACATTTAAATCTCATTTTTCCACAGAGTTTAAAATAAACTTTGTCTACCTTTTGCAGCTTCTCATCTGGGAAGGTTGTCTACAAGGTTTGGAAGGTATTTATATGAGACTTTGACCATTCTTGCAAAAGTGCATTTGTGAGGTTGGACTGATGTTGGATGAGAAGAACTGGATCTCGTCCCAAAGATGTTATTATAGATTGAGGTCACAATCCTTTGCAGCAGAGTCACACCAAACTCTCCTATCCATCTCTGTGTGGACCTATGTGGACTGGGGCACAGTCATGTTGGAGAAGGTAATCTCAAAACTGTTCCTAAAAAGTTGGGTTTGTGGATTTGTCCAACATCGCTGGGTTCCTTTTCACTGGAACTGAATAAAAAGAGCCCACAATGTAAATCCCCTCCCATCAAACATTACACTTGGCATTACAACCAGCTGCTGAAACCATTTTCATGAAGTCCCCTATCAACAGTTTTGGAGCTGATCCGATGGCAATGTGTAGTTTGTGGTAGCTTTTCTAGTCTAGAGGTGTTCTTATCTTATGAGTGTGCCTTTTTAAAAAAAAAAAGGTGTGAAAGTAAGAAACAAAACCAGTGTTGAATTAAAGCAATGTCCAAGCAGGAGACTGTTTAGGAAAAGGCTAAAATTGGTTTTCTTAAAAAGATATACGATGGAAGAAGGGCGGTGAACATCAAAGGAAGCTGTAGATGGCTTTATATATATTGTTTCAATGGTTGTAGCTGTTTGGGCTTAGTAGCAATAATGGGATCAATAAAGAAGTGTGTAGGTACTTGTTAATGAGTATATATATTGTTTTATATACATTAAATACTCTACTCTCTTAATGAACTTTTAGAGTAGTATGAACTGGTAATGTAGGAATAAGGAAGATTGTTGATGTTAAAGTCAAAAGACAAGAGAACAGTTTGCTTAAATAAGTTTCACTTATTCATACCCCTTTTCAGACACAAAATCATACATACAGCAAAATGTAATTTATACAGTGTTAATTATATAGAATATTTGCAGGAGCTAAATATGTAATTTTCTGGATTGCCTAAAAAAGTCATTCATTCATCCAAATTGAATGGAAAGTCGTAATCTAGAACGAATTTCTCAATCAGGAATTAATAAAGTATAACTGAATTGAATTATATTGAATTGAACTGAATTGAATTGAATGTGTGAGTCAGTCATTTTTAAAATATATTAACTGCAGCTGTTGGACTGCTTGTCTCTCGTCCACTTCATTATTAAAGTTTAGAGTGCAGTTGTAAAAATCTTCATCTGGATTATATTTTTTGTTTTGACAAGCTTGTGTGATGTCTTTATAAAGTGATAAACAGTCAATTTTAGAAGGAGATGCGGTGTGTTCTTGCGGCCGCTAGGGGGAGACCTAATGTCATTATTGACACCATAATGCAACATTGCAACAATGCTTCTGTGAAAAAATGATTCTTCTAAACTATATTAAACAGTTTTACATATTTGAAGCACACACGTTTGTATGTGGTTTTAATAGGGTCCTGTCTGTTATATTTCTAAACATATTGTAATTGAAATATCTGTAATAAACATTTTATTACAGATATTTATCTGTATCTGTGTTAAACACATTGATCATTATAGTTACACAAACAAATATGGTAATATTACTAGACTTTTGAACAGATAAAATAAAATTGGGATTAGGATTTTTACTCTAAATGACAGAAGACTAACATTATGGACCCAGATGAAGCCTGGTCAAGGTTAGTTGGGCAGTTTCTGTCACCAGTCCAATTTAACTGCTGCTAATGTAGTCTGAGCTGTTCATCAATACATTGCTTACTAAATACTGACAGTAGAGCTGTTGATTAGAACTGACCAGATGTTCAGTTAGAGGTTGCTTGCTGGACAGCCCAAATAGCTTAACGGGACACAATCTATTATGTAAATTGCATAATAAACATTAAATCTTAACGCTTGTTGAACAGACTGCAGGCTAAAGCTTAATCACTAAAGAAACAATGAACCAAAACAATAAAATGAATGTAATGTCTCAGGCTCCAATCTCTAAATCTTTTCCCATTTTGTAAATGACAGTGAAAAGATACTTTTATTTCTCTGCTTTGTCATCAGCAATTGTTTCCATGGCTTTAAAACTCAGTTTAAATACAGCAGTTTAGTTTTCTATAACCTGGATTCCCTCTTCTTGTTCTTTAATAGGGGTGTCCCAGTATAAGTTTTTAATTCTGTTACAATACCAATATTACAGCTTTGAGAATTGGCTGATACCGATATTCACCCAATACCAAATTAGCAGGAATGATACCAGCTTTTATTACCTACTTTATACTGTAGCTGGTAAGAAAGGGCTTGATCAAGTGATATTAATAAAACAGAGAACTGTGAAATAACTGACCCATGTAAAATTAACCAATGAGTAACAGGAGCTTTTAAGAGAAGCAGAGTGTTTCTATCAGCATGAAAATATTGGAGATTTTAGATCCCGGACGATAAAGTCCAACACTAGTTTTTTTGTGAAA
Organism: Jordanella pulchra; assembly: GCA_034780135.1. Taxonomy (NCBI): domain Eukaryota; kingdom Metazoa; phylum Chordata; class Actinopteri; order Cyprinodontiformes; family Cyprinodontidae; genus Jordanella; species Jordanella pulchra. The sequence continues at coordinate 52,491 of JAUZNJ010036179.1, forward strand.
ATCTGATCGATATCTGAGTATTATCATCCCATCGGGATATCCTTATTTTTAAGAGTCATCTTATTTCTTTCAATGGGAATTTCCAAACAGTCAAAATGACTAAATGTTAAAGTGTCTTACAGTTAACTGGCAACAACCAATATCTTTTTCAAACTGAATCACCAGTGAACTGTTTCTATCAATTAACTGGACCAAAAAACAAGCAATAGGTGACCTTAAATAAAAGTAACATTAACTCTGTTCATTTTTGACCTTATTTCCATATTTAGCAGTCACAGTTTATTTCTTTCAAAAAAAATGCAAAACAACAACAGATTCCTGGAATCAACATATTACTTTAATATCAAAAGCTATAATTTTTCACCTGCTAAAAAAGATCTGCATCTAAATGACTCTTCATGGCTATTGGAAAACACTTATGACTCATCCTGCTCTCAGCTGACAATGTGTTTTTTGAACAAAGAATGTTTTTTGACATTTCAACGAAGCTGATGTTTATTATAATAATTATTGGAGAGAGGTTAAACCCAGATATAAGAAATGTTACTATTTATGTTGAATATAAATTTAGAATTTACTGAAAATGAAACTCAAACTCAAAAAAGTTTAAAAAGCTCATTTTCTAGTTGGCTTTTAAAAAATGAAAAACAGTTTGATACAACTTAACAAAAGCACAAAGACAATAAGTTTTGGTAGCTGGATATAAATTTTCCAAGTTCCAGAATCAGCTCAAATAAGTACTAAGTTTGAAATTAACAGTTATATGAATTAGCATCCAAAATCACACACCTTCACCCCGACATACAGTGCTGGACAGACAGAACTGAAGGTTAAAAAGTCAGATGCTAAGTGGTTAAAATGGATCAAAAACGATTTTAAAAATATCTGCCATTAGCTTGTTAGTTCAGAGAAATACAAACTTGTATTCACTTGAGAGTGAAAAATGTAATTGGTAAAAAGCCTATTTAAGTACTGAGTAACTGTTGGATCATAAGACCTAATTTAATGTTTAAAAACATTGCAGTTTAAAATACATAAAAAAAGGAAATATCTGACAGGATTACAAATGAATGATAAGAAATGATTTTCAAACATGTTTCTTTTCACAATAATCGTATAAAACCAAGCCTTACCATAAGAACTGTTTAAATTTAAGGAGAGCATAAATAACTTCTACTGTTTTTTGTATTTTCACCTGATCCCCAAATAGCCCTACTTACTCACATTGAGCAGAGTAATCAGAAACTTTACTCAATTAGGAGTAATGATACTTTACAAGAATATTACTCAAGTACAGCACAATAAAACTTCTCTTAAACGACTCAACTAGTTACCCGTCAAAGTTGGTGGGAACAGAAATATTAATCCAGACTGAACAGTCAAGGAACTCGGGAACCAAAACCAAGAGACACTTGGGAGATCTACAAGGTAATGAAATGAGGGAGAATCCAGCACTGAGGAACTGAAGAGGAGGAGTATTATAGTATGGGAGACAGAACAATGAATGGAGTAATCAGTTAATTGAGGCAGGTGTGGACAGAAACAGATAGAAAGGAGCTACGGGAAAAGAAAAGGCGCACTAGAGGGCAACATGAGTAACCAGGGCAAACAGGTTTTAACTGTATCTGAAAAAGAACTTGAATGTGGCTTAAGAGGAATAACACTAAAGACTACAAAATAAGGAATGGCCAAAGGGAAAACTAGAGGATAAGAAAAAGAACTGGAGATAACTGAAGCCATGGGAAATGTAACCTAAAGAAAAGAGGAAGACTAATCAACTAACACTACGTAGACCAAGGAATAAATAATACTAAACATGCTGAAAAGAGACAAGTGAGAGTAAACCAAAGAATGACATGAATCTTGACAACAACAGAATAACATAAAATAAAGCATAACTGAGAACCCAGAATAAAAACTTAAACAGGTCAAAAAAGTCCAGAATGGCAGATCATGGCACTTAGCCAACTGACTGTAGATGTTCTGCAAGGTTGGCTTTTTTCTACAAAGGACAAGATGCTCAGAATCATTTGTTGGTTTTTTTGAGGATCAAAAAAACATGGCAGAAGAAATATGAACTTATTTAATTGAAGTTTTAATAAACTTAAAATTGATCAAACCATACCAACAATCCCAGCAGTTCAAGCCTAATAGCAAAAACAGTATACTAGCCACAACTAAGCTATGGGTCCAATAAGAGTAGGAAATAAAAATGTGCCCTATATAGTATATATACTGTTTTTAGGTTGCATAATGGCCCTATGGATATTGCCTATGAATTGAATGCAAGGAAGCAATGGCTGAGACTCATAGGGTCTGTACACTTGATAACTTTCTCTCTTATTGCCAGATTGCATCTATTCAATACAAAGGGGTCTCATAAAAGCAGTCTGTATCAAGGTCTTCATTAAGTACATGCATATACAGCCATTATGAAAAATGCAGAACATTCAGTGTTGTTTTAATTTTGATAGCAATAATTTACGATGTGAGGTATGTTGATATCTACACTGCTCAAAAAATAAAAAAATAAAATGAACACTCCAATACCACATCCTAGATCTGAATTAATGAAATATTCTCATTGAATACTTTGTTTTGTACAAAGTTGATTGCGCTGACAGCAAAATAGCCCAAAAATCATCAATGAAAATTGAATTTATTAATCAATGAAGACCTGGATTTCGTGTGCAAAATCAAAGTGGAAAAACACAC
>JAUZNJ010036180.1:0-36480 GCA_034780135.1 Jordanella pulchra
GCCTCTCTCATCTTTTTAAGTGGGAGAACTTGCACAATTGGTGACTGACTAAATACTTATTTTCCCCACTGTATATGGTTGTCTTTTATTTACTTTTTTCAGCTTTTGAATTGAACCCAAACCACATCCTTTTAAAGAGACTAAGATCCAGCAATGTGGATACTGCCTTGACACAGTGAGTCACAGAGCAGTAAATGGTAAATATTTTAAGTCAGTAAATCACTTTATGACAAATGTATTGAAGGTATGTTAACTTTTATATTGCTGATATTTTTATGCGCATTTTCAGTTTTCATTTTCGGACTCCTTGTTTCTGATCCTGCAGGATGTTCTGCAGTGACGTCAGTCTCCTTACTGCACAATGAAGGGGCTCAGACGTTAAACCCATTTTATCAACCTCTTTAAAAGGCCACCACCGGTCAGTGGCTTGAATGGTCTTTAGATGGGTTGCAAAATGAAAGGTTTTCAATATGAACATCACCCTCTATTAAGTACAGATTTCTATCAGTGAGTTTAATTAGCTTTTAATTGTAGAAAACATACATGTATTCCTTTAACAAACATTATTTTATGAGCTACGAAGGAACTCTGCTATATGTTCAGAGATTTATTTATTCGAGATCAAGTCAAAATTCAGTTGTTAAAAGTCACATAACTTTAGAGCCAAGTTAAAAGTGCAGACAACAGAAACAATGCTGAAAACTATGAACCCAAATAAAACCCATAACCTAACACCTCAGGATAGAGACATTCTCAAATCAGAATCAAGCTAGTTTTGCTGTCTATATGTCTTATTTTTCTAGGAGTGGAGGAAGAAGCTGACAAAAAGACCTTAAATATTTTAACTAAGAACTGTACATACACTTAAAATAACATACAATGTACTCTGTTGTCTTGCGAAGTCAACTAATGATTTAGTGTATAGTCCAATCTTAAAAGTGGTTTTATTTATTAATTGTTACTGATTCTGTCCCATTGAATCTTTTACCCAGTGTATTACAACACCTCATAGGTCTGTGTGAGAACATTGGTGAACATAGAACAATGAAGGTCAACACTCACAAAATTATTTCACCCAAAGTTTTAGATTTAGTCCATTTTATTGCATAACAAATTCCCATTTACTTTTGTTAGATAATTGTAACATAAGCCTAATAAATAAACTTATATGATTTAGTATAAGATTTAATATCCAGCTGCTTTGAAGGAAGAAGGTTCTAGGTTCAATCCTCAGCCCGGTGTTTTCCTCCATTGAGTTTGCATGTTCTCCCGTGTTCAAAAACATTGCTGTTAGGTTAATTTTATATATATATACACAGTATGAGTATACCCATCTTGCCCGCCTTTTCTTACTTATTATCATCTATTAAATAGAATCAGAGCAGGAAACCCAAGAGGCCTCTTTTGTTTTGGTTCGCTTTTTTTTATTCTAAATCTTAACTGTGTTCTCTGCCAGTACTTGCTAATACTCTCGACGCACCTGGCATACGTATCACACAGGCTTATATCCTGCTCCTCAACACCTTGCAAATGTGCTGATCCAGGCACCCATTGTATAGTGTTTTCTCTGACTGTATGGCCTTCTCTGCCCAGATGTAATTAAATCCTAATCCTCCTGCTGACAAAAGCAGAGGTAGCCTTCATTCATTTGGCAGCTGAAAATGCCTGAAAGATAACCCCTAAAAGGCTAGAAGTAACACTGGGCTCTTTTTTGATATAATCACCATGTTCTTTAAACCTGGACTTTTCTCTTTCCTTTTTGCTGTTCTTTTTTTCTAATACTTGATGATACATATTCATTCAGCAGAGGTCAGCATATATTGTTAGTAAAAACAAATGATGGTCTTTGCAGAAGAGACTCAGCATCAATTAGTCTGTCTAAAACATAAAAAATACAGTTTTCCAGAGCTTACAAACCACAATAAGTGAATCATGTTGAACAACCACACTGCAGCACAATAGAGAAGATTTGTCTAAGAAGAACAAGCTCCTATGACCCCCTTTATGGTAGGTCCACCCATAATTTGCACAGTCACATGCTCATTTTGATGAAGTGACCAATATTGTGTTTTAGGTCTCTTCATGTAGATAAACACAATGTGTTCTTGTGTTCTCATGTGAACACGCTGACTCAAGCCTTAAACCGCAATATCCCTGTAACAGCTGCACATTAGACCACATGTTTATCTAACCATGAGAGACCAGTAGGTGTGAGGGAGCTCCAAAGGAATCAGGTCAGTGACTAACCAAACCTCCTACTGTTAGAAAAGATGGGAACAGAGGGGGCGACTGAAGTATGATTTTTTTTTTTCAGGTCGCACAAATGCTGCCAATTTTTTAATGACATCAGTGGTTTTGAGTTCAGCTATATGAATGTTTTTTGCTGTGCTGGAAATCTACAAGTGTTTAAGAACAAGTGAATGCAGGAAGCCTTGCAGTTTTGTTTTTGTTAACATTCCAGATCATAAGGAAGCACCTCAGAGGACCACCAGGAAGTCACCTGGAAATGTAATCAATTTCTTCTCAGTCTTTGAATTGACACAAAGTTCTTTACCAGACAGTGGCTGCTGAATTTTGAATATATATTTAGTTTTAGTTTATCTTATATATATATATATATATATATTTTTTTTTTTTTCATAATCATTTATCTTCATCATAGGATAAAAACGTGGGAGCTAATCATTTCAAATGTTTCTTGAGTATTTAGTAAATTACTAAAGTAAAGTTCAGTTCGTTCTGCAATTTTCTGCATTTGAATTTAATCCAGATTTTAAAAAGTAACTTTTCTGTAGGGACAGGCTTATCCTGGGCACTATGTTTTTTCCAAACAGGGTGGTCTTTATTGAAGAAGCTTTTTTTCACATTTTAAGCCTTTAACAGCATATCACCACACACATTCAAAGCGATACTATACACTAACTGCTTTCATTGCTTTTGGTTTTGGTCAGAATCCATAACCATCAAAGGTGAACTATCCACATCCTACCTGCCTCACAGGTCTAAAAAAACCTCCAAAAAACACAAAACCAACGCCTATTTAAACACTGACAATTTCCTTAAGTAAAAAAATGTATGCATAGCCTGAGAGATGAGAATATATTAAAGGAAGTTAATGATAAAGTGGTATTGAACAATCAGAGTGCTTATCTGCATAAACTTTTCACTTAACTGATAATCCTAAATTATTGCAAGCAGAGGTTTATTTTAACAACCCAATGTGCATATGTGAGGCAGTCAAACTCGAGAGGAAATAGGAAATAGTGAACAGGGTGGCCCCTCTCTTGCAGGCAAAAGATAAACAGTTTACATGGAGAAACTTCAGGCTAAGTGCCACTTCAAACAAAGCAGAACAGGTAAAGAAAACACCTCCAGGAGACAGAGGGGGGTGAACATACCAACCCCATGTTATCACCTTAGTTATAAAAGCAAATTTCAGAAAATGTTCTTTTTAATTAGTTTGGTTTATAAATTTGCCAATCCTCAGTGGTGCATGAAGTGAACATTAAACAAATGTGTTAATGCAATTTTCTTAGTGCTTATATTCTTATTTAGATTTAAGACAATATTTTGATAAACTGGTGTACAAAGAGATATCTGGACATACAATAAAGAGATGTGTAAAAATGTCAACTCTAATGCTCACTTCACTTATTTCCTTTCATTAGTATTGGGTAGTGACAGGTTTCGAACATTGCACAAGTCCTCACCCTAACTCGAAGGGAGTGCCCAGCTGCCCTGTGCAGAAAGCTCATTTCAGGCACTTGTATCAGGGATTAAAAATGTCTGTGTAAATGTTTTTCTGTGCGAGATGTTGACTGACAAGACATGCCTTTATCTAAGGGCTGGACGATAAAGCCAAAACTTGTATCACAATCTGTTTCTCAATTTTGTTCTATACAATAAAAATAATCGATTAACTATAATATCAATATAAACAAAATAAAAGTCAGAAAGACAACAGAATTCTGTACCAACGTCAGAAAATATTTTTTCAAGTTTATAAAAGTCCCCTAAAATAACATGTAGGAAATATTTGCTAACTACATAACACCTGGAACGTTGGTCATTGACAAATTCTGCAATTATACACTGTAATTTATTTCAAATATTGGAAATGTCTTTAAAGATCATATCACTATTACTGAATAAACTTATAATACAATATATATTGATATTAAATTATTTTCTGACACCACTTCTTCACCTCCTTTTTTCTTTATTTTAAAGCTATTGACCTACACAGGGGACAAGGTGCATGATCTTTTGGTCATGATCCAGATTTCATAGCCATAATGTAGGTGAGGGTAGGAACATAGACCAACCGGGAAATTGAGAACTCTGCTTTTTCGCTCAGCTTTCTCTTCAGCACAACAGATCAGTGCAGCATCTACATTATAGCAGTAGCTGCAACAATCGTTCAGTTGATTTCCCACTCCATTCTTCCCTGACTCGTAAACAGGACCCCTAGATACTTAAACTCCTCCACTTAAGGCAGGAACTGTCCTCCAGCCTGAAGGACAAGCCACCTTTTTATGGTCAAGAACCATGGCTTCAGACATGGAGGAGCTTCTTATGACGGCTGCTTCACACTCGGCTCCGAACCGCCTCAGTGTACTTTATAGATCTCGGCAGAGGGAAGCAACTAGAACCACGTCATCTGCGGAAAGCAGAAACTAAATCTGTTGGTCTCCAAACCAGACCCCAAACCAGTCCTTGGCTGTGCCTAGAAATCTTGTCCATAAAGGTTATGAACCGGACCGCTGACAGGACCAGCGCCATAAGCTTTCAGTAGTAAATGAGTCATCCTATCTTTATAAATCAGACAATGTTCCAACAGTAATTCAAATGAACAAACATACAAAAGATAAATTCTACCATTACACTTTTTATTTAAATGTGCATGAAGACTTAAATGTGAGCAAAAGCCCAACTGCATTTTTAAGGCTTTTACAACCTTATGGATTCACAATCTCTACTTAGCCTACAAAATTTATCCTTCCTTGTTCTGAATTGGACCTTTATTCGTCTTGTTTGTTGTGGAGGCAAACTAAACTAAACTGCTTTCACCACTGCCATTTTACAAAGTTTGATTTTGACCAAACTGACACATGAGCACTTTTGCTGTCTTTTCCTTTTCATCACTAAATTGGTCTGGCATATATTTGTGCTTACTGTTTTCAACCCGAGAAATAAAGAATAATAGGAGCTGTCTCTGAAATACACGACGGCTCTGTTTCCAATCCTTTGAGCTCCATGGAAAGAATGTGGTTTTGGCTAGAGACAAATGGAGCAGTGGAACAGTTCTACCTCATCTGTGGTTTCATTCGTGTATGTATCTGGTTTTAAAACAAACATGGGACAGTGGCATGGCGAATGAAGAGCTGTATGTTTTTACTGGGCTGACTAATCCTGTTGCCATTACAGAGCAGTATCTTACTTCTAATTTCCCTTTTTAACCCAGCAGGGCTGTTCGTCTGACTCAGCTTCTGCAATTTGTGTGAGCCAGTAAGGACAGCAGCATCTAGATCTGCGCATCTTTAAGCTACATAGAAATTCACAAAGAATTGCACTGGGTTGGTCATGATATCAGCCCACTCACCAGTTCACCCACTCTGTTATGGACAGAAACTAAGCAACCAAACAACATTTATCTCCATCTTACCAGACTCATTAATCAGGAAATATTTAAGAAAACTACTATCAGAATGATCTAAAATTAAAGATTGGTTCCCAGCATCACAGCTGAATCTGGAGGAGCTCCACTAGTCCAAAGTTGAAGCAGTAGTTGACCTATAAAGGTTAAAAAATATATTTTTCTGATAACTTTCAGCAATGTTACACTGTACTCATCATATTATGATGAAAACATAATCTACTGTATGTTTTGATAAATTATGTAAAGACCCTATACCTACACATTGCCCAACTTTCTGAGTAGGGAGGATGGTGGTAAGTTAAGACATTTAAAACAAGTTATTCTCTAGTTCATACTTGTCTGCCACTTTCCTTTTAAACCCATAATTGTTTCACTTTTCACTTTTTGTTTCACTGCAGAGACAAACAGTCCTGGTCACCATTGTCACTCATTCAACTCAGATTTAAAACTGATCCCAGTATAAATATTTTTATAATGTTAGAAAAACTCAACTTTATTTGTATAAGAAAAACTCAATAAACTGTGTTAAGAACATTCAATTTTGAACATTTTGATTCTCATTTACTATATTTCTAACATTAATTAAAATGCTTGACAGCTTGGATTTCAATTAAAAACATAACAATACCAAGTTAGCACAATACAGCCAGACTATAAATATCAGTGAATACCATCTTGGGATCTTGACAACTAATTCAGCTCTGTTGTCTGGATCAAAAACTTCTTCAGTGAACTTTGCTGCTTCGCCTCATGAACTCCAAGACATCTTTCTAAAACACTGGAAAATCAATCTGGGAAGCAGCATGCAGGGACACAATCATTAAAGATACATCCGAGAAGAGTTTACAGAAGAGTAACAGGACTGCTGAAAATAGATACTGGGTTGAACTGCCTAACTTTGGCAGGAATGAGACCAGTTTTCCACATTAATCAAAAGTGAGTCTGTTGCACTCAGTGTGCTCTAGGCAATTAGTGGAACACTTTAAGTGACCATTACCACAATTAAAGCCATCCACCCGCAACAGCATCCCAAATATAACACCGGTACCAGCCAGAGGATAATAATGGAAAAACCTTTTTTGCTTACTGAAGTAGAAGCTAATATTAGATTTGGCTTTCACAGTGGAAGAGTTAATAAATTACTGCAACAACCAAGACTCACAGCTTTTACCCCTGTTCCATTTATCACTGGCATTAAAATAATGCCAAGCTTATAGGTTGTCAAAAAAAGCTTAGAACAGAGTTAGGAAACACACCTTACAAATGCATGATCTTAATTAACTTTGTTTGATTCAAATGGAGTTTTGCTTTTCCAGTGTTCTTTCTTCATTGCTGTTCATTAAGAAAGCTTTCATTGCAATTTAAAAGCAAAGTTAATATCTATTTTTTTCCATTTGTGCAGGGGTGGGGAGCTGTTATGATACACTGGGAAAAGGTGGCATGGAAATTTACAGTGATTAATCACTTGCTTTAAGGTATTGCGTATTTAAGACCACAGTGGGCAAGTTATGAGGAGCATGTTTATCAATAAAAAAACAACCTGCTGGCAACTCAAATATGTCGCCAGGCTTACAACCTTATCATGTGTACATGCAAACCACCTCTAAATCCCAGTTTCCAGCGCAGAATTAAGCAACAGCTATTCATATTTTTGTCACCTTTTCCATCTCTTTTACAAGTCTTCAAACATCCCTATCATAGGCTGTAATCTAGCCATAAAAGATGTATTGAAAATTGTGTTATGAGTGATATTATAGTATATTTGAGAAACCAAATCTGAAAGCTTTCAAAGAGAGCCTAAAATGTTTTTTTAGGATTCTATCTTACAGACAAATGTTGCTTAAACAGACGACTGTGTTGTGCATTACCATAACAACTTGGTGCAGAATTCTCTACCTCCAATTTAAATATACAGTCTGATTATTGCAAGAGATTAGGAGAAAAACGGAGCATGTAATAAACAGCTGGATGGGAGGAAAGATCGTTGAGATCCTTAGATTGGGATCTCAGAGTCTCCGGAGAAAACAAGTGGCAAAGCTTCATGTTAACAAGGACGTGTCTGAGAAGATAACGAGATATCGAAAGAAGTTCTAAGTCGCACAAAATAGACATTGCATACGATACCTTTAGATACAGCTGCATTGGATCAACTTATGCGAAACAAAAAACATTCAAAAGTCTCCTTACCTTAAATTCCTCAACAGTTTTCTGCAGTTTGGCTGAAGTGGAATGATTTGATGTATGGCTCTGCATGTCAGAAAGAGTACTGGGATCCCTCTAGTTCAGGCAACAAAGAGACGCCTGTTTAGTTTAGCTTTTTATGTAAAATAAATAAATAATGCAATAAATAAAAATAATCCATACTTCTTCATCAGTTTTATTCCTACCTGACAATATCTGCCAATTTCCTCTGCGATGCTACTGATATGCAGCAAGTATCCCTGCAGTCTCTGCTGATACGCCAAAGCGAGGAGCTGAGCTTCGCTCTGCAGCGCTGCCACCTGGGCCAGTAGGGACTGCTCCTTCCTGTCCCACCTGAGCTGTGCCATTTGGAGTCTTTGCTCCAGACCTGCTCCCTTCTTCTCCGAAGCACGTTTCGCTGCCCGGAGCGCCTCCACGCAGCAGTGTTTCCTCGCACTCTCCATGCTGTGACCTCACAGCAGAAGACCGCATCCCATCTGACAGACTCTTTGATCACAGTGAGGCGTTTTTAATGCTCTTCGCATCTCGATCGCGCATCTGGGATTAAAATTCATGACTCGCCGCGAAATGAATCAGAGAATAACAGGAGAGCTCCCCAGATGTTTGAACTGAAGAAAGTTACAACAGGAAAGACACTTTGGACATTCAGATTAAGGTTTTCTGGTGCGTCTACCAGAGTGTGGCGGGATTTAACACAGGTTATTTAAGTTGCAAAAGCAGCTCAAGTTTGTTCATTAATCAGTTTATATGCTACCTTTAAAAAGATTAATCAAAAATTGGTTATAACAAATTAAAACATGTAACCGCTGACTTTTTTGAACATATGACCCTGGCTCCTCCACTCTTTCAATTAGCATTTTGTCCCTCTCTTCTTCCATTACATCCCTTATATAAACTTAACCAGCTCATATATTTATATCTTTCGATGTGTATTTTGTATTAAGATATGTTTATAGAACACAGTTAAATCTGCTGCAGAGTTTAACTGAGTTATGATTTGTGTCTTTATAATATTCATCTTCTTTCGTTTGTTTTATTTATAGGTTGGGCATCTGGACCAGTCAGTCCACTCATAAGACTGATCAAAGATGTAACACTAAGAAAGGCTGGATTGTATTTTTTTGAAAAATCTTTACTTTGTTCCTTGATATCAGACGCACTAAGGAGACGCTTGTATTGTTCTCATTAAACAGCCTCTGTCCAAACGGCGGAGTCTGTTTAATATGATAACTTGAATGATATAACATAAGACTAGAAAAGTATGGAAATTATAAATACATAACATGTTATTTGTCAACTAACAGCACGTACAGTTAATGCATTATTTACAATTTTTCACATGTACACTTTAAGTAGGAAAACCTGGCATATAGTTAAAACAATGGAAAGCCTTTCCATGTAAAACATGTAGGCCTACTGTTGTAAACAACATTTCAAATACTTGAGAAAGTCCTGTTATCCCCTGCTGTTGAGTGATATAAAAAGCAAAAGCAGAATTTCTGTATATTATTTCAGACAGAATGACCCATAGTAAATTAAAAATCTAACGCTTGGGGCGTGCAGGTGGCGCAGTGGTTAGTGCGCACGACCCATGTATGGAGGCCTTAGTCCTTGACGACCCAGGTCCGAATCCGGCTTGTGGCCCTTTCCCGCATGTCTCACCCCCTCTCTCATACCCCCTTTCCTGTCAGCCTACTGTCAGAAAAACGAGCCGCTAGTGCCGTAAAAAGCTCAAAAAAAAATCTAACGCTTATCAATTTCAATGTCCAACAACTATCCGAATTATTAAAATTTCCTCTATCCGTTGTTTTTTTTTTTGGCAATTGCATGTTTGATATTAATATTCTCCACCAGAGGTCGCCATTTCTCTAAAATATTCAACTGTTCTATTACAGACAAACTCTTTAACCTAGAGTATGTTAATCCTTCTTATACTTGGTATTTTTGTTAGATAATTTCCTACTTTAAAAATTTCTGTTTTGCACCCATGAAAATTATCTCAGTGGCTAAATCTCTGCTATGACATAATGTTTGCCAAGATATTTTATGTTTCAAAGGTTTTCCCTGTTTCACAACCAGTCAGTCCTTTTCAAAACTCAATGACGTATTAGAGGCATAAGAGACAGACAGGGTCACATTGCAGGTCCCACTCTAAAACGGTCTGGTCATGGTCCTCTCTGTGCACTTGCTAAAAGTACACCCTGTGTTGTCAGAGAACAGGTGTGAATATTTAAAAAGTATATTACAGTCTGTTGAGGCACATATCTACAAAAACAGATGGGTTATTTTTTGAGCCGTCTGGAACATTTTAACGACTCTTTTTAAAAGAGAGCTGTTCAACTTAACAAAAATGGTTTATCAGACAGCATGTGGTCTTTTAACTGTAGATTTTTTAGACACATACATTGATTACTTCAGGGACAAAAAACATATTACACACAGCCAAAAGAAATGGACTTATCACACAGGCCATATGTTTGCACTGATAAGCTTTAAAATTATAGTGGGACAAAATGTTGAGCTCACGTTTTGTTCTTTTTGTCAGCTGATTTCACCCACTGGACTGCCTTTTACTACAGATCTAAATCAAACTAATCAGACTGCTAAAATAATCCAAAGAGATACTTAGGCTATTATCAATTTACCTTTCATCTACATGATAATAAGAAAACTCTCAGCTTGCTCACAATGGAAAACTGGGATTCTGACTTTCTGTAACTGAGAACACATTAAAATACTGTTTACAACTAATAAGAAGCTCTCCAAATAAAAGATAACACACACATTACACAGGCGTTCCAAAGTCTTGGAAATTCTCTACAATAAGGCCAATACCAAAAAAGCCAGGGGTAAAAAAACCTGAAGATTTAAGGCCTATTCCTTTCTGGTTAAGTTCCTGACAACCACTGTGGCCAGTGGACTGGACCCTTTACAGTTTACCTACAAGAGGAAGAGAGATACTGATTGTGCTGTATTCACATTGTTTGACATGGTTGTCAGATTTGGCTTGTTAAAGCATATGTCAGAGTTCTATTTAAAGATTTAAGTGCCGCTTTTAATTCAATGAAACTGCACATTCTTCACCAAAGGCTGGCAGATTTAAATATAGGTAAGGGCCTGATGCTTTGGATCAGAGATTTTCTCTCCAACCATAGAGTAAAAAAAAGTGAGCCCTCCTTTACTCAAAGTAAAAAATAAAAAAAAAAACTGGAAACATACATCTATAATCCTTATCAGGCTATAAGCCGCTGAAATCTACTGAACTGTCCCCCACCAAACATGAGCTCTACATATTACCCCTGGTGTAGGGACAAAGAAGAACGCTAGCCCCTGTTAGCTTGATGGCTCGCGGCAGTAAGAGCTTCTGATAAAAGATGGAGCTGTGTCAGCTCTTTATTTTAGCTCTGTAGGAGTTGCACACAGTGTCTTAATTGGTTTCCACAACTTTAATGCAGCAAATAAATGTTAAAATGTGTGAGTTGTTCCCTGTCGAATCTGCTGCTAGCATGTGCTTGAGCAAAATTAAATTTAGTCTCTTCTTCGATTCCTAACTTTGACCTCTTAAAGAAAAATCTCCGGAAAAGCTGCACCTAAACATTAAGCCACATTGTTCAAAGCATTTAAAAACGATATCTCTACTAACTGCATTAGACTGCTATCCATTGATTCAGACCTAATTTACTCGTAACATTATATAACTTTCTATGTAGCCTATACTTTAAAGACATTTGATTTATAGTGATAAATCCAAACACACATAAACCACAGTGCAAAATCATAGTTAACTACACCTTTATTGTTTCTTGTCCAGTCATGGAGAGCTTTTGCTTCATCCCTGGTACATATCTGTTTACATCAAAGTACAGATTTCCAGCAGAAAGTCACACGTGCTGTCAGTATCCCCAATGATGCAGCTGAAGTCAAGCATCAAGTGTGGAGGAGACAGCAGGACAGTTTTTTTCAGCAAAGTGAAATGCCTTCAGTCAGTCTACATTTTTCCCTTTAATAATAGACTTCTCCTAAGTGCATCTATTGAGATGCTTGACTTATTGAAGCTTAGCAGCTAATGCAGATATTAGTCTAATATCTCTAGTCTCTCTGACCTAAAGGGGATGCCACTCAGGATTGGAATGTGTTTTACAATAGTCTTAGAAGTTTCCATGATGTTGGTATGTTTTCTCCAATCTCATGCATGGTATTATGCAGAGCGACAGCTCTGTTCGCAACGTCAAAGTTCAAGGCATTCATGCATTTGGCAATTTTTACTTCAATGAATTGTGGCATGAAGATGAAACCAGGAAAAGCACTTTGTGGTGGACACTGATGCTGTCACAATGTAGAAGCATAACCAGCATCAGTCATACAACAAAATGATTCAGAGGAACTCAAAGCACAGCATTTGTTCCTTCATTTGAGGGACATAAACTTTAAAATTTGACCAACTAGACTCGGGTAAAAATGTACAAATATAACCATAAAAAAGACAAGTGATAATGTCCATAAAACTCTGATCTTAGGTTAATAAAAACACTAAACTAATGCATTTGAAACAACGACATGAGCTTCGGTTGAGCTCCTACCGCTGATAAAGATGGCTTTGCTTACCTTTTGCTTATTTCAGATAAAGAAAAATGCATTAAACAAAACTCCTGTTACAGAAGCTCAGCAAATAGTCCTGTTAGATAGCATGAAGTTGCCACAGCTCAATCATACATTGCACATTTACAGAAGGGCGTGAGGTGTGCCAGTGTTTGACTTTTACCATTATTATGAAATGAAATCACTTACATTAAATGAAATGCTAACATTCTTTACAAAGCACCAACTGGCACCACTGAGGATCTAATGATACAGTCAAAACAAAGTAGATTTATTAGTTGTCATTTTAGTTTTATTCTCTAAGTCTTCTTTTTTTACATTTTACATTTTCTATGGAAAAGCTGGGATCACTTGACAGTTGGACCATAGCTAGAAGTAATCCATTTTAAAACTAGAGATTTAAACATGTTTCATGTTTCTGGGGGAAAAAAACATGTGCTAAATATTTTTATCTTACTTCCATGTTCTTCCATTAATGTTCAAACTTAGGAACTTGGATGATCAGAGCTTATGTTCTGGACTAAAACAGAAGCTATAACCTTTATAATTATTAGGAGAGGAAAATATATTAAGCATACCAATACAATATGAATAATTGGATGTGTTAATTCAGCATGTAATAAATTGTTCTTTTCCTGAATAAAATCTACTATGTAAGCTGCTGAAATTTGCTTTGACTGTATCCCTGTAAGATAGTGATCATTTAAAAAAGTCACTGAACTAAAAAAAGTTGATATATTTTTGAAAGTCATACACTTGCCTTTCACAGCTATTGTTACCTTCAATAAGGGAATGCACTGAAGAAACACTTTTTGTTTAGAAAAAAACATCCAAGTTAAAAAGAATTGACAAAATGCAGCATTTTGATATCAGAAATGTCTGGTTTGAGATGTGAAAAAAACAACAAAAACAGAGCAGGCAGCCTATGCAAAACTGTAGGATTTACAATTTCTTTCATGACCCATTTTGAAACAAGCCACTGTGAAAGATAAGAGCAATCGTTTATGTAAGGCATTTTAAGTTGACAGAACTCCTTTGAGATTCCTTCAGAGAGGCCTTTAGTGGATAAATACGGAAAGCCTTTGTCCATTTTCCAGTTGTTGTTTTTTTCCATTTCCATGTCTGTATTCCACAAGGGAAGAGCTGGAAAGTGACACTCTGGATTATAATATTGTGGAAAGGGTCTCAGATCTTTGTAGGTGGGAACCTTCAGCAACCACAAGCAGTCTTCATAATAACTAAGAGAAGACAAAGATGACGCTACATTCAGAGGTTCAGAAGGAGGAGACCTAAGAGGAGCATTGGGAGAACATTAAGAATCGGGGAGGACCGCGAAGCTCTGCCTGAAAGAGACAGACAAAAGCCCATTCTTTAGAGAAATTTACACAGGAAGTACTGAATTTATTGCTTGAGTAGATGCAAAACAAAAACTCTAATACTTAGATGGTACATTACCTAAGTTTACATAGATGTATGTTTACAAAAATCCTTTCAGTTTCTTTACTTGACTTGTTCGGTTCATTATATATGATATATTGATAATCCTAGTTGTCTATTTTTGTAAAAAGATATACAATGGACAGACAACTGTTAAGAATGTAATACGTCTAAGGTTTTTTCCTAGACTTTTTGACTCCCATCTGTTTTCATGCCAAACGCAAAGCCAGTAAGAGAAAATAGGGCTGAACAAAACTTGTTACTAACCTTAAAGAGCAAATTTGCATCTGGAAACTAATCAGTGTCTGAAATTTTGAAGCCATCATGCAGAATTGTCCAATTTTCTTCATTTGTATCAAATCTGACCATTAAACCTTTTTTTTTCTAGAGAGCCGCCTGTTCAGATGGGCTCCAGCTGGTTTTACATAATCTTGGATGGATCCTTTCTGGCACAAGACCTTCTTAACTGACATGTTTAGATCAATAGTAATTAAAAACTTTCTACACTGTAGACAGGAAATCTGTTGATTCCAGTCCATGGCATGATTGATGGTTGGTGGTTCTTTTGTTACTCATAAACATCAAAGCATTTTAGTTTTTTTAAGCCTGACATTTAGGGTGAGATGATATAAACTTGAACAATATTTAGTGTTTTCTAGCAGGACAATGAACCCAAAACACATAAAAAACAAAGCAGGTAAACTTTAAGCCTCATTACTATATATTCCCCAAGTGCTAGACTTCCATTACTGAAAATGTTCTGGATATCTATAAGAATAAACATTCCGATTTAAATAAATCTAAATGGCATAGGGATGAAATGTCTGGCAAGAAGACACTGGCAGCAAAAAGTGTGTGGTCAAGGCCCAGCTTGCCAAGGGACGATTTTAGCAATTTTAACATCTATGTCTACAATACATGTATGTTAACTTCAGAGCTGGAAAATATTTCAATATCAATATATATCCTGATTTGGTTTAATTCAATATTGGTGATATGACTTTTACACACAATATTTCATTATACATCACGTCTATAAACATAGCATTGGTCACTGACTGATGGTTTTTATGTAGTTTTATGTGTTTTAGTTTTTTAAAGCTAATATTTATTAAATTTTATGTATGAGGATTTTTATAAACATTGCAAAATATTATCATAAGTTTGTATAGTCTTTTGTTGAGGGGATTCTTGGCTGTCTTTCTAAGGTTTTAATTTTTCCTATATTGAAATTATATCATACTGACCGAAATTAAGACATGTATTGTGATATAAATTTTGGACATATTGTCCAGCCCTAGGATGAAACTGTGAGTCTCCAACATGAAAATGGTCCAAACAAACTTTACATGTAGATATTTCCTAGATGTGATATTTTGGACTTTCATCGACTATGTGTACATCACAAAATAATCCAACAGAGGCTTGGTCAAAAATATGCATTAGGCCACAGAGTAGGACCCAATGATGAGGGAGTTAGACTTGTAGCATTTAACACCAATGGGTGAACTTTAAGTTTCCTTATTCATGCAGCAGCCTTGGACCTGGATAAATGCAGGACACATCCAGTGTCTGCATGAAACAGCACCTCCCCCTCTCTGTTACCTACATATTACATTAAAGTAAATCTCTCTCTAAAGACTTCTATCAAATTATAAACACATTTTGATGCAAGGACTGTGATGCATGTTGACTGAGTTGAGATGACCCCAAACACCTCTCTGTCTGCCATTTCCTAGCATTCAAAATGAGGCATGACTTAAATTCCTGAGTCTGTGAAATCAAGGTGTCAGGTAGAGTCTGGTCTGAATGAAAATAGATAAGGACGACGGCAGTGGGCGTTTCTTCCTTGCATCAAGATCAATTCCAGAGGCTTAAGTCGTCCTCTATCTAATCACATTGCCGACCGTTGACTCATGCACCAAACAGATCAGTCAGACTTTAGCCACGGATCATCTCATCCCTCTAATCGGAGGTAAAAAATCTGAAGTGACAGTGTGACCAGGGCCCATGGGAACCACTTGCCTCCGACAAATGATAACCTACCAACGTTAAGCCCAGTATAATCTCACGAATGAATAGTTGTATTGTTTTACCTCAACAATCTGGATTTAAAATGACATTTGATTCCCCGAGATTTCATTTCTATTCCTTTGACACAGAACTTAATCTTGGTGAAGACTTCATAAAAAGGTTACACTCAGTCAATGCATTTAGTATAATCAGTGAGATAACTTCTTAAAGGAAGTTTAATGTGTCTCTTTTCTTTTTGCGCTCTGATTTTAAAAATAATAGTCAGGACATAAATATGTTTTCACCCTAAACTGAAAAGGTGTAAAAATCTAAGTGTATTTAAGTGTTGATTGACAGTTTGAACCTACTGTAGTTTTGAGGGATGCTGATTTGTGCCACAGCCCCATCTCCCCCCTCTGTGTGCACTCGGACTTCTACTACATATTCTTTATCTGTATCCAGCTGAAGTCCAATGTAGGGAGTTTTGGTTGTGTACAGCGTGGTGGAAGTATTGCCTTTCATCTTGCACAGCACCTGGGTACATAGTCGTTAAAATGCATTAAGTTCAGAGAAGATTTAGTTTGTAATCAGACCAATGACAAATTATTAAGTTGACTTACCTTATAACTTTCTATAATGGATTCATTAGAAAATGGTTCCACTGGTTCCCAGGAGACATTTACATACTTTTCCTTTAACTTGGTGGCAATAATTTTTTTTGGAGGTCGATCTGGAGCTGATAGGTTAAAAAAAGAGATCAGATCAGAAAATTATTTTATTTGTCACATATAGTCAAACAGTTGTAATGTGTTTTGTTTTCTAAAGTAGGCCACATAGGTCAGTGTTGAACCCTACGGGGTTTCTTAGTGTGGATCTCGATGCGTTCGCTGGGTGGTCCGTATCCTGCAGAGTTGTAGCCTCGAATCTCAATGAAGTAGGCTGAGCTGGGCTTCAGGCCCTCCAGCCTTGTGTGGTTTTCCTTTGGTGAGGCCCGAACCGTGAGACTTTCACTTCCTCTGTTTGGTCTCCAGTATTTTACCTAAACGCAAACCAAATATTAAAGCATTATGGTGATGTTGATACTGAATAAATGGTGAGTCTGAAGAGGTGACATTAGCAGCGTATTTAAGACATAAATAAAAGAAGGTGCTTTACATCAAGGAAAAACATGTTTTAGAGATGGAATCTGTTCTTTTCTTCTTATCAGTAAATATACATACTATGGGCTATTATATTGCAACTACAAAATACTTTCTGATGTGCATGTAGTTACTCCGAAAAGAAAACTCATTTGCCTTGTTTCTATTTTTTTGTGCCTGGGGCATTTAAAATAAAGTCAGATGTACAAAAGCTATTTAAAATATAACAGTGAGGCTTTGAGAAGCTGCTCAGACATGTCTGGATTACACTGAGGCTCTATGAGCATGACAGAGAGCCCGACTTCCAGCAGACAATGGAAAGACTGAACAGAGAAAAGGACTGTTTCTGCTTCATCTTTTTAAGCTTCAACCTTTTCTCTGTAAGATATATATAAAAATAAATATGTACAGTAATAAAAACAGAGACCACCCATTTTATTAATGCTAGCCATGCTACTCACTGTATGAAGGTTATTCAAAAAAACTTTAAAATATTAATACCTTTATGATTTTTTTTGTATAAATAATAAAACTTTTTAAGACTCAACTTACTAGATTTTACGTTACAGTGTGTGACTGCTCTCACACACCTGTCATATGAAATCCCACCCGCTTCTCTTAAAAAAACGTGGAAGTTCATGGAACAAAGGTGAGAAAATATACTTTGAAAGCTGCTCTGATTTCATCTGGAGATTGTTTAAGAAACTAGAATCAGATAAATTTGTATCAGTATGTTGAAGCTTTACAAAAATAGGAGATGGGAATGGTTCACAAAACCCTGACCAGCACATCTCTAACCTCTTTCTGTGTGATGAGTTATTTTTTTCCAAGAGAAAAAAAATAAAATAATGAAAGCAATAGAAGAAGGTTGCTCTGTTTTAAGCTGTTTAAGCTTTTTTAAGCTACCTGTCATGGAACATACTGGAATATAGACATTTGCTAGACTACTGAAATTCTTAATGTTAAGGGAAAGATCTCATTCATTTTTTAATTAGACATAGAACTGCTTACCAAAGCTCTTTACTCATTACTTAAATTAGAGAGTGAAAACATTTTCAAATGTCTTTATTTTGTGTTTGTTTCAGATTAGCATTATTCAAATTCACAGCAATTACTTTTTACATAAACACACCCTTATATCTGCTCCTACCAATACTGGATAAAAATTCTCAAAATCAAATGTTTTACATTGTAAGGTTGAATAAAGCTTTTCATGTTGCTTTTTTAAACTTTTGACTCTGTCATTCAACTGTAACAATATTATACAATTCTTTTGTAATATCCAGGAAGTACAAAAGCTACTACTTCTTGATCAGAATAGGAGTTTCCTTTACTGACCTGGTATCCATCTATACTACTGTCTGACAGAGGCGACCAGGAGACAGAGGCAGCTGTGGCAGAGAGGGCTTTCCCTTCCAGGGCTCCAGGAGCTTCAGACGGAGCTAAACAAGAACCCAGAATACAAAATTACCAGGATGTTACATTAACATAAGAATTTTCAATATTACTTAAAGTGGGTAAAACATCATCACTTAAAATTAGGTTTGATGGATGCCTTCAGAAAAAAACAAGATTCTAGTAGCCTATTAGTCTACTACAGTATGTGATTCACTAATGTATTAAAAATGTATATGAATCATTTAATTTTGATGTGGGCAGTTCAATAAGAAAACCTTTTTCTTTTGTTTTCCAAGTACAAATAAGTAAGGTTTGGCAGATACTAGCAAAAGAAGAAAAGGACATTAACCTTTTCATCAATGAGCATAATGCCTTGCTCATATTTTATACTCACACAATTAAACCTGGCCAGCTCATTATCAAAGATTACAGCTGAGGCAAAACAAGGGCCACACAATGCAGCAATGACCCAAAACAGCAACATAAATCCCCCAGGGTCCGGCTGAGAAGTACTGGGCTGAGTCGAAGCCTAGCTTTTGATCCCAGAGAAAGTGTGGGCTGATTGGAAATGATTCTGGGAATAGGGTAACACCAGTTATCAGGAGGCAGAGTTTCCTGACTTTCTCCTGAGACAGCACACTATTCTATGTTTTTGTCTCTGTTAAGCACAGTTAAACAATCTTTTTTTCCCATGAACAATAAAATAAGATATGTTACCATTTTTAAATAAAGACGTAAATATCTAATTACATGTCTGATGCTATTTTTTCCTTTAGCCTGAATCTCCAAACTATAAAAGACAACTACAAAAGACATCAAAGCAGTTTTTTGCTTGTTTTAACAAAGACAATACCAGAAAAAAATCCATATATTTTTATTAGAATTCTGTATTCATGGAAGTAAAATGAAATTTTAACAAGTTTTTAAATAACTACTAATCCTTCTAATCACTACTACTAATTCTTTTGTTAAAATATGATACAAATATTGCATGAAATTACATAGAAAAACTTGCACTAGAAGCTTTTTTTCTTTCTTATTTGAGAACATCACTGGATTCTGAATAATTTTTGCCCATATTCATAAAAAGTCCCTTTAGAGCCCTTAAAGAGATACATGCTGCTCCATAAATGTCTGGTACTTGGCATGGGACCAATAACATTTTAAATACCAAACACAATACTGCACACACTGTTCCTGGACATACTGGAGGAAAAACACTTTGTCTACATGACTTCAGTTATATCCTCCTGGCTGCAATGCATCTCTCTAAGTCATTATGTCTGGATTGCCAGTGTTTTTCTCAACTGCTTGTTACTGGAAGTTAATAACTAGACCAAACTAGATGATCAGCCTTCACTTGTCTTACAAGGGTCATTAGATTCTGCCTAAAATGAAAGATTGGGCGACGGTTTCACTTGAAGTGCAAATTTTAATTCCTCATAGCAAAATATAAGAACAACTTGTCAAGAATAGATAAACACATGACAGTGACGGAATGAATTAGAGAAAACATAGAAACATATTCCTGATTCTCACTACGTTGTGAGTTTTTTCCTTTTTATGTGGCTGATTTTCAAAGTAAAGGTGAGGTTTTGGAGGACTGTCACTCTGTACTTACGGTCCTGTGCAGAGTAAATGATGGCTGTTATGCTGTAGGGTCCCTCTCCTTGGCTGTTGAAGGCTTTAACTTTGACTTCAAATTTGGTCATAGGTTTAAGTTTGGGGTCTTTGTGAACATAGCGCTGGGCTCCGGGGTCAGTCACCGTCACCCTGTTCCACTCTCTTTCTTCATGTGGTTTAAAAGCCACTATGTAGCCAAAATTCGACCCATAGTAGTACTGTGGTTGGACTGGCTAAAAACAACAAATGAAAGGAAAGAAAACAGATAATATTACGATCTGGAACATAAACTCTTTTAATTATTTGCTCTTTTCTAGGCGGAAAAGTACCAAAAGGATAAAAAAATTTCTTACTTTGTGCTTTTCTCATTACAACAGCAATGAGGAGAACTATAACAAGAATACTTAACAGAGCTGAGCGCAATTACAGAGGGATTCATAAAACTGGCCTAGTTTACCAAGTCTGGCTTAAACTGTTTTCATTTGTCACTATGGCAACTGAGCCAGTGAACCTAGCCTGGTCATAACCAGGTTTAGAGCTAAGTAAGTTCAAACTATCTGTCTTCTTGTTGAATCTTGCAACAAGGGGCCCTTTAGATGATAGAAAGAGTTCTATGGTCATCATTAAAAAAAATAAAAGAAAGTGATAAACAACATATCACAAAGTAAACCATGCAATAAAATATATATACCATTATTATTTTACTTCTGGTGAAAACATGCACAAATATGGAATTTATAAATCATAAAAATATCTGAAAATTGTGTCTATTTCAATTTGTGAAAAGAACTTTGACGTAGCTCAAGAAAGGCATCTTCATTATCTTGTGTGTCCGAGATAATTTGTCTATTTATGTAGGTGGTATTGGAATCCCTTTCACTGTATGCATGGACATGCATGGACTACCTTGAAATGGGATTGAATTAGGTTTGGTTGACATACATATTGCTGTTCAAACCTATCAAAGTATGATATCATCCATCCAAGTATTTTTTTCTTATTTAAGATATCTAAATGCTTTCCAACGATTTGTGTTAAATTTGATTTACATTTAACTACAGTTATCCTTCCATCAGAGGAGAAAGTGATATCAGCTCCTAAATCTATAAACAATAATCAGACAAATAAAAACTTGGTTCTTAAATTTTACCCTTATTTGATTTAGAGGATTAT
Source organism: Jordanella pulchra (assembly GCA_034780135.1). Taxonomy (NCBI): domain Eukaryota; kingdom Metazoa; phylum Chordata; class Actinopteri; order Cyprinodontiformes; family Cyprinodontidae; genus Jordanella; species Jordanella pulchra. The sequence goes on from JAUZNJ010036180.1 coordinate 21,244, forward strand.
ACTAAATGTTATTCTAACTTGAACACTCAGTAATGTATTAATCACAAGCTTATATATATATTGTGTTTTGCTTTGCAAAGTGTAATAAATAAAAGTAATATGTGATTGTGATTTGAATGAACTGTCTTTGTGAAGTGCCTTGAGATGACATGTGTTGTGATTTGGCGCTATATAAATAAACTGAATTGAAACTGAATTGAATTAATATAATATTTATAATTGAACAGGCACTATAAGAAACTGAACACATAAAACAATCCTTGTCAGCTCTTACATAGAGATTAGCATATTGAAAAGCTCCGACCTACCGTCCATGTGATCGTCAGCTCTCGGCTGGCCCCTCCACCCCCGTCGACATTTGAGGGCGCCACCACAGGAACTAGAATGAGACAGCAGCAGCAAAACTTTGAGCCCACATGCTATGAATCTGCACAAACAGCCAAACCCACACAGGCTGTAACCAAGCCCTGGCTCAACAACTGAGACATCTTTTCTCTGCAAACATGGCATCAATGTCTTCTACTGCTCTAAAAACGATCCTTAATGTATGTGTAGGAAACTTTCCAGCCATAGTCAAGGAGTTCACCTTCATTTAATTATCATTTTCTGAAGGGGTTACAGCAGGTCTGTGTTCCCTAAAGTGCTCATTTGTATCGGTTCATGTGGTGAGTCTGGCACAATGAGTCTGTTTTTGTAATCAGACCTTAGTGCAAATACCGCTGAAAGTCTTCAACTCTGACTTTACAAATGTAAACAGGTAACAATAGAAAGAGAAGGTCTAACTACAAAATAAAAAGATGGAAGGCAGTAAATCTTCTTAAATGGCTCTTTAAATGACAACTATAGAAAGCAGATCTAAAATTCACACTTGATCCTACCTGATTCCAGAGTTCTCTCTTTTTGTGACGGCCTGCTAGGTTCTCCTGTACCCAGAGTGTTGGTGGCAATGACCCTGAACTCATATTCTGTCCAAGGGAACAGATCCACCACTGTTGCTGTCTCTGCATTCCCCTCAACATCAGCAGGTGCTAAAGAAAAAAACAAACAAACAAAAATAAGGATAGGTCTTTAGTGCATGTAGATATAAAATGATCCATTTCACAAAAAGCTGTGTTTTTGCATTTGAGCTTTTTTTAACGCTTTTGTCTCATTACAACAAAAAGCTCTTAAAATGTTTTAGTTCTTTAAGATAGAAAAACAGAAAGCATTGAACTATTGTGAAAAAAAACATAAAACAGCACTTATTTGTTGTTCTTTTAACTGATAAGATTCTCAAAGTGAAATATATACTTGATTTTTAGTGCCCTAAATCATAGAATAAAAGCTAATATAGGATTCAGAATATTTGAGAATGGCAAGGAGGTTCAGCTACAGTAACAGCAGGACAATGAAGCTAGAAAAAGAGACAAATGTGCAGCTGAATGATTGGATTAAAAAAGAAAAAAGGAATAAAGTTTAAAGGCACTCTGTATCCTTAAAGCAATCATGAGGTCAGGTTGCAACCCTTATATAAGTCGGTCTTTAATGCAGAATTTATTATTACGAGTTTTTTTGTTTTTGTTTTTTTACTAGTATGAGATCCTGCATCATCACTGTGTGAAAACCAGCACCAGTTTTATCTCTCGCATGCAGCAGTACTGACATGTTGTGGCATTCTTCCAGACATCTTTCGAGAATTGGTCTCTGTATTGAATGGTGTATTTGGAGATTGGACTGTGGTTGTCAGCTCCACGGCTCCACTGCAGCGTGACGTTCTTGTCAGCTTTGTGAACTATTCGCACCCCACCTGCGGCACCAGGAGGCCCTGGAATGTAGAAAAGATTAACAGATCGACTTTAGAGTCCAATGAAGAAAGCACATGTGGCAGAAACACAATGCTAAGGCTACTCAGAGGTTTGAGTAAAATGTAGACAGAAAAACAATGTAATTAGAAGAGCTTCAGCATTATACCTATTAAACTTATCTGAAACGCAGCACATTAAGCCCTTTTTTGTTTTCTCCATAAATGTATTCTTCTGAAAGACAGAAATTAAGCCTCAATTTTGGGCGTTACCTTATTTCATTGGTAAAGTCAAACTTTGTTGAAACTTTTTTTTAGATCTAATGTTTCTCTTAATACTTATGCAGCTCCTGATTCTTCCATTTGGGACAGAGATAAATTTCTGTGTCAGGTATCGTGACCCACAGCATTGAAAATAAATCAATTCCCTTTTAAAAGTCACAAATCGAAGCCGAGAAAAGTGAAGGGAACATATTTGGTGTTTAACTTGCACCAAGACACCACAGCAAAATGCTTAGTTACATACATTTATATAAAAACAGACACTTTAGCTTAGAAAATAAGCATGTTTAGTTCTAAACTTTGGTGCAGATTTCTAGTTCTGAATTAACATAAAAATAAACTTTAAAAAATGCAATAGTTTACCTCAAAAAGTAAGGTAATAATACTACACAGAGTGATCCATTCAAAGTATTTATTTGTGTTAAATTTGGTGTGAAAACCCTGATTTTCTGAGACAGATTTAATATCATACATACGAACATTAGAAAAAAATATTAGTGATAAAAACATATTATAACACTACAGAATGAGGGGGCAGACTGGGTGGCAGTTCTCTGTCACTGACGCCCCCCACAGCAAGCGTCAATCTCACAAGGTTATTGCTAAAAAACCTGGTCTGTTCACTGTTTAAATGTATGAGGAAAGGACTGTGAGCGGAGTTTATTCTTTATGATCCAGAACACGTAGACATATTCAGGACATGGACATCAACTGTGGATGTAGATTTACTTTACAGTAAACTGAAATTTCTGTATTTCAAATCCAGATTTTATAGGTTTAAATTTCTAATTTTTAGAGCAATTGAAATCAGGGATTTAATTAGATTAAGCTAAAAAGAATTCAAAAAGGAGCAGAAAGAGACACTTTACTACCCTGCGGGTGATGAAGTTCTCTCATGTACTGCTTGATATTTTTATATTGAGGAAATAAATGAGCTATCAAGACTATTTTATTTTATGGAGATGCAGCAATATGTCAGAAAATGAAAGAAAACCACCAAGCAATACTAGAGTATGCTGCCTTTTTTTCCACATATTAAAACAATTCCTGAATATTTTTTTCATGTGTGTAAATGATAAAGTTACATTCCAAAAATTTAAAAACTGTGTTTTCAAAGCTTAAAAGTTGTTCCTGCTACAGACGTTATTCTTCATAAGCTGTGATTAACTGTGTGTCTTTCGCCTCTGATGCCAGTTTACACACCATTAGCAGGAAGCCATGATGTGTTCTTTGGTTCCACTTTGGGAAATCGTCACACTCTGCTGCTGTGCCTTCACCTGGCTGTCTGTCAGCACCTGCAGTGAAAGCCAGAAGCCCAGCCAGGACACTGCAGGGATCACCGGCACCCTGGATCACTGCTAGAATTCCTAAGTGCAAATCTAAAGAAAGCCTTTGTCCTGTAATACTGAGCTTGTTTCATGACCAAAGTAAAGGGCTGCATGACAGGCTCTTTGTCAGAGGGAAGGGAGAAAGACAAATTCTCCCTGAGCTGTAGTTCAGCTCCAGCAGCAGAGATGAAACACTGAGGGTTGGCAGTGTTTACTCTGTAGGAAGCATAGAATGAAGCGAGGAAATCAGCAGCTGTCTTTCATGATGTAGCAAAGAAAGATAGAAATCTATGAGTCATTATCGCCTAATCCCATAACATCACAGTTGATTCATTCATTAGGCCAGATGGTAGCTGACACTTTTCAAAACATGTTTCACAGTAACACAAGCATTACTTGTCAAATTCAGTTACTTCATCTACTGTGACTCTGCAACCTGAACAACTTATCAAAATTTCTAACATAAAACCAACCAGTCTATTGAGGTTCGAGTATAACAGTGAAATACTTTACCACATTTACCAGTATCAAGCAGTATTTTTATATTTCGTCTCGCTGAAAACGGATTTTGTTCTCTAAATATGTTCTCTATTTTTTCCACTAATTCTAGCTATAGTTTTGTGGAGCTCCAGCTTAAAAGTACACATAATTTTACACATAATTAGCCCTAAATGTTAATCAAATGTTATCTTGGTTATGATCTGATTGTTCTAGCTATAAGCTATATAATATGTCTCACCAAATGAAGAATCAAGAATCCTGATTCTTTAATAAAAATTAAATTTCATGAAATTTCATGGAGAATTTGTGGCTTTGAATGTGCACTTGATGCATATACAGAAAAGTAAAACAGACTAATAGAAAAAAGGGCATTGTAAATGACACCTTTGAAGAAAAAAAACACCATCAGAAGAAAAATCCAAAATATAAGAACAAAACTGAAGAAAACTCTTAAGAAATAAGTATGTTTGCAGTGTTATAAACTCTAAATAGGTAAAAAATTCAAAATCACTCCATTAAAAGTGGCATTTAATTCAATTCTGAAAGTCTGCAATTTCACAAGTTTTCACCAGCTTAATAGGGTAGGGTGTGAATATCAAGAAGGTTTTATCAAAAGCTCATTACCCAAAAAGCAGAGGTCTGTTTAAAAACTACAGCTACAGAGCTGCTAAATTAAAGTGTCAAAGGCTCAAGCTGTTTTCAACACCTTTACAATAACTTCAGTGAAAGACTCATAACTCACCCCTGACAAGCAGGTGGGCTGAAGCGGTGGCGTTGTCAACCTGGGTTTTAGCGGTGCAGGTGTAGAGTCCACCATGTTTCAGTCGAGCATTTTTGATCAGTAGCTTAGAATTTGAACTCCCATTCTGCATTAAGCAACATAAGAAAGAAGAAGAAACACTTTATAAGCAATTTATCTGAGAAAAAAAAACTATTTGACAAATGTAGCAAATCTACTCTCCCAGCAAAAATGTAAAGCCTCCTTTCCTTTGAGGTATGACTAGGTGGACACTCGCCCTGAATTAAAGCAAAATCATCCAAGAAACCACAGTGCACCACAGACTCAAATTAGTTTCCCTAATGCAACACGGACAGAAGCCAAAAGTGAACTCCCTTTTATTAAAGGGGAAATTCCTACCGACAAAAATAGGAGGTCATCAATCACAGTCATAATCTGGTAGTTATTGACTGAATGGAGAAACAAATAGGAAACCACTAGTTTATGGAGAAGAAATCATGTCCGCATAATGGAAAATAAAGGCAGTCATAATTACAAGGGTAGATGCTTCTTTTAAGGAGTAATGGGAGATTCATTTTGAAGTCATAAAGTCCGCTCAAACTCGATTTTATTTTTGCATTTCAGATATTCCAGTATCAGCCTTAAAAGAATGACTTTGACCCAGTTGAACATTAGATTTAGCCCCCATAAGACCAAACAAAGACACCCAGATGATAAGTGATTACCCACCAGCCTGCTTTCATAATGTGTGTCCTCTTTGTGCAAATCTATAACTTGTCCATTCAGGGACCAGATGAAGGTGATGTCCAGCGATGGGTCATATGATGCTGCACACTCCATCCAGGTGTGATCGCCAACATGAACATCCGCATTTGAGGGGGGCAATGTGATCTTTGTTGACCCTTGATAAATAAAAGACGCAGAATGAGGATTGATGAAACTGTTGATGTTTTTTGTTTTGTTTTTTTAAATTTGATGTTCAGAACAACAAAACAATATTATCTTATTTGTGTTTTTCTTATTTTAGTTTATAATTTAAAATGCCAGAATTTGCATTTAACTCTTGATCGGACTACATTATTTTAAACAGTAAATCAGATGTTATGAGCAAACAATTACTCAGTAACTAAGTAGCTATTTTACCAAGTACTTAAACCGAGTTTTACTCTTTTTACTTTTACTTGAGTAAAAAATATTAAAGCTGAGTCTGATTTATGGGAACTCTACCCACCTCTAGCTTATTGGTACAAATCTTGTGTGAATAGGAAAAAGTGTAATCAGCAAAAATCTCCAGAAGAGGGCAGAAAAGAGCTTTGTGTATAACAACACCAGACCTCTAAGTCAGCAAACTAAATGATAAAATTGAAATAATTAAGATCTCCTGTTTTTTTCTCACACTATAAGAATTGATCCTAGGATCCAAAGTAAGCCCCTGATGCATCTGGCTCCTTTAGGGAATGAGTGAGTGTCCAGCATACGCCTGTTTAGTCTCACTCTGAGCTGTAGGCTCCTATTCAACACCAGCTGACATTTGGAGGTTGGCCCTCTTTGTAAAATCCGAGAAAGACTAAATTAATTGCCCGCTGACATCAGGATCAGTCCAGGCAAACTACGTCATCCAGAAATCACCAAAGCTAACTATTGATTTAGATAAGTTGCAACTTGCCTGTGACCACCAGAGGGAGTGTGTTGTTGGCCTTTCCCCAGCTGTTTTCTGCAAAACAGGTGTACCTGCCCTCATCTGCTAGTGTCACATTGAGGATTTCCAGGCTCCCATCCTCCCAAATGAAAACCCTGAGGAAAAAACAAACTAAATTCTCAAAAATTGAAAGTTCCTGCTTCAAATCACATGTAAGGTCAAAAGTGCACTGCTTGGTATTCCACAAGCAAGGGGATGATGAAAAATAGTGAAATTACTCAAAACATCAGCCAGTTTACTTAAGAAACACAATTCTTAGCACAACTCAGCAAGAAGCTACATCACTTCCCTTCAGAGGAAATTTGCAGATAATTTTTTCTATGATTATATTTATTCATGATGGATGATATCCCAGAAGCCCCTCATCATCACTACACATCCTTTCCTGCTCAGGCAGAAGCCGTAGAGACAATTAGGTTGCATATCCTGCATAGTAAATTGCTTGCTGCTCCTCCTTTACAATATGTGAGTGCCAGGAATGGAACATCAACTGTCAGAGTTGGTTGGTCTGATTACACTCAGATTACACTTGTTTTGCCATTAAAGAGTATAAGATAGGTGTTTCCTCTGTCCACACTGAGCTGCAGAATGAGCTTTAAGTCAGCCAGGGACAGACAGAGCAGCTATGCTAAGCAGACAAAAGCATTTCAGATTTTCCTTGGGTCTTAAATATCCGAGGCTCATTTAGATCACAATCTCATAAAGCATTTCTCTTGTAAATTCAGTCTGCCTTCAAAGGAGACAGACAGATTCTTGTCCTTGTGGCCCAGATGTGTCTCGCAGTGACAGATGATGGTAGGCAGCCGATGAATACCAGCATCAAAAACCAACAAAGGACAACTCAACCTTTACAAACAAGACTGAAGATCATGAATATAAATAAAGTGATATACATATTTTATCATATTCATTAGATGTTGATTCAAAGGAATTTCAATAAGAAATAAATCAAATATTCACTAGTTTTAGTGGGAAAAAATAAATAAAAGAACATGTTTTTCAGGGTTATTAAGAGAGACTGACCTGGAGGAGTTGGAGAGCAGCTCGGTCTCTTTGCTCCAGGTAAAGGTGGGCTTCGGGGCAGCTTTGGGTCGGCATTCAATAACCGCACGACCATTTTTAGGTGCCAGCACTCTTTTTATTGTGCTGTGAGGAAACTTTGGAGGCCCATCTGTGGAACGACAACTGGGATTATTTTTTCTAAACCAGCTTGAATATTCACAGCTCCTAATGTTATTAGATGCTACTAATCAGAATTTCTACAAGACAAACTGCCAGGATCTAATTTTACCACAGAAGCTGGATCTATAGTGTTAGTTTGAAGATTCAAATCAAACATTGGGTCAATCTAACGGGTTGTTAGAGAAAAGACTACAAAAATAAATTAAATTCTCAACAGACGTAACAACCTAAACAGACTTTACTGAACATCTTCCACGGGACAAAGTAAGAAAAGGTAAAATACAGTTATAAATGATGTGGTCTATAGGATCAGAGCCCCTATTATGTCATTTTTTCAAACTATTAGCTCCATAATGTTGGTCTACTGTTTGGTTTTATAGCAGCCACAGTATTTGGAAGATTCAGCATAGTTGCTGCAGACAATTTCTGGGAATCATAGCTTATTTCTATGTTTCTAGATGTTAAAGTATTTGTAAATACGTAGGTGTGTAATGCTAAGGCCCACCGGAGAAAATTCAGGTTGTGTTAAATCATCTGTAGCTTATTCTTATTCTTATTCAGTATTCAAATTTGGTAACAACTGTCATAATGTCAATTAAGATAAACAATGTTTAAAACAGTGTTAAATACGACTTGACAGGTTTTGTTTTCCTAATTAGGTTGCTTGTCAGTTCTTAGAGATTTTGAGATTATTGAAATCTTATTTACCTAAATAACTTTAAATACAGAATTAAAAGGGTTAAAAAATCCAGCTACAACAAGTAGCAACGAGTTTAAATCCCAACCAGGGTCTTTCTACTCTAACTTCCCACCATGGGGAAAAAAGTATTTATATTGCCTTAATAAGCTGCTTTAAACTGTCTTTATGAGAACCTTAGTGTTCAACATTATACAGTTAAACCATGTATTTTATGTTTAACCTAACTCAGCCGATTGGGCTAAATCCATAATCCTCCTGTAAAAAATGTTTGACTTTGGAATGGGTCAGAAAACTAAATCAAACCAGTTTTTAAACCAGCAGTTTTTAGAAAGAAGTCATCTTGACAAGCAATTTATAGATATAAGCACAACATTTTTGTTTTTCAGCAACTAAAGCCAGTTTAACTTACAAAACACTCGCAGCTCTGCATTGGCATAGATGACTCCGTGGCGATTCTCTGCTATGCACTGGTACATCCCAGCATCATCTGTTGTCAGCCTGCTGAACCTCAACTCTTTTCCACTGAGCTGTAGAAAATAATAAATAAAGATTAGCATATTTTCACTGATCTTATGTGGCTGAGCTGCTGAGATAAAGTTAAACTTATATCTAAACCACCCTAATTAAAAGGTCAATTCTCCCCTCTTACAAGTCATCTCATGCGAAATTGTATTTTATGCATTTTATATCCCTTTTCAGACTGATACGGCAGTTGTTATTACCTATTTAAACTTTTTCTTACTCTAGCCGCTGCTCCCAGAGGGGATTTCGGGGCTGATGACAGCTATTTCTTGGGAAACGCTGCAGAACGGCTGATTAACAACAGGTTCTTTCTCCTGTCATGATGTTTACCCACAGAGACAACCTTTTGTCTTTGCTGAGCTACAGTGACTGTATACAGTGCAGACTGGAACTACTTAGAAGATGCTGACTATGCTGCAAAAGATACAGAACAGCAGAAATTTCTAGGCCAGAATTTTACCGGTTCTCCATTTTTCAGCCAGCGAATTTGAGGTTTCGGGACACCTTTGGCAATGCAAGACATGGTGTAGTCACTGTATAAGTCTTTCTCTTTTTCAACAATATGCTCCACCCACTCTGGATGAGCTGCAAATGAGGGAAGTAGAATAACAGTGGTCAACAGAAAGTTACAGAGAAGCTTTAATAAGCTGAAGACTTAAAAGGGCTGATATCCATGCTGTCATTTCTCTTACCTTCAACTGACACGTTTGCATGGTGGTAGTCTTTTCCCTTTGAGTTAACTGCTTCACAACTGTAGATGCCACTGTCGTCAAACTGGACATTTGGGAGATACAGCTGAGCACCTGCCATCCGTACCTCATGATTATGTGGTAATTTCTTGTCCACCCTCTTCCAGCGAATCTCAGGTACAGGACTGGGTCAGACAGGGAGACGAACCAAAATCATTCACTAGAAAGGATTTCGTAATAAAACACTTACAGTGGCTTGAAAAAGTAATAATGTTTCAATTTTCATTGTTAGAGCCTTAAACTTTACCCATTCAATTGGGATTTCATGTGATAGATAAAACAAACTGTATTAGAAGTTTTTTTTGTGCACAAAAACCTTAATATAAACCAAACTAAAAACACTTTACTTTTCAGAAATTCTGCTTTTTTATCCCTTAGATGATACAATGAGGAACAGAATCTGGAAACCCAAACATTTTCAGACTCAGATGTACGTATCTTTATTTCACTCTTATCCAGACTTACAAAAGGATCAAATCAGATGACATACTTTGCCAGACTTGTCAGGATTGTATTTGGACCCTTTATTCAGCACCCCTTATTCAATACTTTGTTTTTACTCCTTTTATATCTACGGTTCCATTCAGTTTCTTCTTTTCACAACTAGAAAGTGAACCTTTGCTCCACTTTGTTTTGTAAAAAAATATCAAGCCCAGTTAAAGTGGATGGAGAGCATATTGAACATACACTTTTAAGATTAGCCAAGGATTTTTAGTTGGATTTCAGTCTGCACTTTGACTGGACCACTATAAAACATTGATATTCCATTCCTTCCATCCTCTTCCCCAACCTTGAGTCTTTTGCTGCCTCTAAAGTGTCTTTTTGCTTTGTCTTTCGATTCATCCATTCTAAAGAAAATAATCCCTATAGCTTGGTAATGCCACCACAATTTTAATAATGGGGACGGTTAGTTTGAGGTGCAGAGTAGTACATAAACAAGTTGTAATTTTTCCAATTCGACTGTTTGAGAGTGAAAGTTGAAGTCAAGTCGATGCGTCGTTCTAAGTTGACACATGGTGCGTGCATCCTGGTGGGGTGTAGCCGAAAAACACTTTATTGATAACTGTAGTGTTTGCTCTAATCTTATTAGAATAATCTAATAAGTGGCCAGTTTTGCACGTCGCTCACACACCTGTATTCAACCAAGTGGAAACTGAAAATCTTTTGCTTACTTCCCCAACGCAAAACATTCCAAGATGATGTCTTGTCCAACCAAAGCAGTGGTGTGTGGGAACTTCACTCTAAGATCAGCAGGGTATTTCCTGATAGGGCCTGAAACATATGAACAATACTACCTAATAAATTAATCATGAATATCTAAAAGTGTTTTCTTTATACAGTATTTATTCATCTATTCTTTATATATTATCTATTCAAACTCCAGATTCTTCTTGGTCTCAGATCAAAATAATGAAGGCATCCCTTATTAGGTTATAATAATTCATTCCTCCAGTTTAAAAAATTCTGTTTTAAAAGGTTTTAGAGCCTTAAAGCATCTCTAAACAAAAATTTTGTGGTGTTACTTGGTGCTTATTTCAGCCAGTTTCAAAAACCGGCAAAAAGTAACAACAGAATTCTGTTGAAGAAGATGTATTTCTATTACACTAGAAACTGATTAACTTCCCACAAAGCTGAGACTGTCCCTAAATACCTGCTGTTTTAGTATACATAAATACTAACGTTCAACAGAGGGCTTGAGGGGAATATTGTTGGAAAATACACTCTTAGAGATGGAAGGACTGGATGCCATGCAGGAATAGTTGCCCCTGTCTGACGATTCCACCTTAGAGATGTAAAGGTTGCCAGTTATCTGGGAGACAAAGCGACGCTTGTCCAGTGAGATGAAGGTAGGGAATTCATTGAGGATCCATCGAAATAACAGCTTGCCTACAAAGAGAGAGACATGTTAAAACGCCACCCGTCAATCAAGGGTGCCAACACAAGGCACCATTAGTGGAGACAGATGAGGAGTCTGGATACAAGCTTTGGCTCAAACATATGGAAAGCATGAAGAGCTATAAACAGTTATCCAGTTCCAAGGGGACTTATAAATAAAGCATCCACTGAAGATAGATTTTGTTGGATTGTTTCAAGTTGATAGGCTTAACCGAGTGTGCTGTGGGGACGTCTTGCTTGTTATGGTGATTATAATACTGCTTCAGTTGATAATTCCACAAATTAGTATTCAGTGTGAATATTGTAAATGCCATGGCGCTTGATGTAGTGGATGGTTACTGGTACATTAGCAATGCTAATGGTAGAGGAAAATACTTTGGGGGTTCAAATTAAAAGACAGGAAATGACAGCCAAAGCTAAGAATACATTAGAAAGGTTTTCGGCCAGAGTTTACCTACAACTCCCAGTTGTTAATTACCTTTTTAGTCTGCACCATCTGTGAACTGTCTGCATGGTTAGCTTACAAAAAAGGTTGCTTGCTTAAAAATACAATTCCTAAGCAAAAAATCCAGCAAATGTGGTGCCAATAGAAAAGAGAGCATTGCCAGGTCCAGCTAAGCAGCCATGTTTTTTACCCTAGCTTAGAGATGTCTGAGTTTGCTGGGTCTAAACCTGGACCATTAACCTACATTACAAAAATCAACCAACATTACAAAATCCCAAGGTCTACATGGATCAGAGTTGAACAAGCAGAGGTGAGCGCTAACATTTCTAGATAAAATTGATATAACGTCCTTGGTGACAGTGTTACTTCCTCAGCTTCATCAGAAGCAGAAGAGAAATACCATGCTTGCTTTAATTATTATATATTATACAAATTTAATCATTAGATAACAAACACTGATATTTTCAGAAATGGTTTGGCTAATGTTCTCTTAACAATATTGAAAAAAATGTGCAATAAATGAATGAAAGGATCAACCAACAAGACATGTCCTTTTCATTAAAACATGTCACCTATAGTTCAGAGTCTTACAATACTACCTCCCAACCAGGGCTGCTATTATAACTTATCATTGATTTCTACAATGGAATATTTCTGGTCTGCTCAGAAATGTTCATGCAGTGGTAAATGCAAATTTAAAAAGTTCAATTTCAACATGTTAGGTTACATAAATTAAGAATTAATTAATTATCTGGTCTCACTTTTATTGAATATGATTTTTGTGCCGTTTTTGGTCCAGCTGAAATTACCAAGAACAAGATCATACTCAGTTATTAATAAATTTACTAAACTAGAGCATTAGATGTAGACTCTGCTATCGCGACATGTACTATGTACTATATACCTGGATAATGTGCAGGTGGAAAGCAGAGAAGGACTGCCCCCTGGCCCTCCTTGACATGAACCGCATGTCTCTCTTCCGATGAAAAAAGATCCAGATCTGAGAGAGATGGAGATGGAGATAACATCGACCTCTTGCAGACTGAACCTCAGGCTCTTGTTTCTCTAAATTCTGCTACCAGTTTTTATACATAAAAACATTAAGTTTGTTCAAACATAAACTTCACTATGAAAAGTTGGAGATTGATAAGCATGTCATGTAGGATTAACATCTTTAGGGAAGTTGTGTAACATCTGGACAGAGGTGCCAGTCTCTGCCTACAGAAAGTTTAACTCCAATCCAAACAACTCACATCCGAACTGGACAGAGGCCTCTTGGCTGACGACCGTGCCGTACATATTGGTAGCCAAGCAGGAGTATTTCCCCACATGTTCTGTTCTAATGGGGTTGTTGATAATCAGGTTGCCTCTCGATAAACTGTAGTGGCTGCCATTTTGGTCCACATCAATGTCTGTGCCGTTCAGCTTCCATCTGCATTGAAAACAACTTGGGTCGAGTCATTTGCATAGAATAACAGTGGTTAGGACTTTTACATTAAAAAGTAACACGTATAAAGCCGCTAAAATATATTTTAAGCACAAAACAAGCTTAAATCGAAAGCAATCTCACTTTAGATCAGTTTTTATGAAAATGTTTCAGCACCAATTCCAGGACTTTTTATCAGTTCTGTCGACTCAAGTCAAATCCAAATCAATGACCCACCTATTGTTCTCCTGGGTATATGTTGTTCTGTATGGTCTTGTGTTTGGCCATTTGAATCATTATAGACATGTTTATGTAACTTCTTTGGAATAATGGACAGGACAGAGTTATATAAACTTGGATCTTGAATCTTAACACTGACTCACACACCATGCACCAAAATAAAAACAAATAACCATCAAATTCTAATTTGTTGTTTGGAAAGTTTGAACATACTGCACTGAAAATAGAAACCCTTAGAAGTTCTAAATATCAGATGTGGGCAGGGCTAAATCCTTCCCTAACATGTGTTTCTGGGAATTCTGTTAGAAAAACAATATTAGGCAATACAAAGAAAAATGTTTACACAGATTTGAAACTCAATTAAAATGGCCAAAGTAAAATGCAGCCAAATAGGGTTAAGAAACAACGACAATGCTGTTTCCGCCTTAAAGGCAAAAACAAAAATGAGGTGTCAGGTTTTTGAATTCTAATGAATATGCAAGGTAAAATGTACTCAATGTATATTTATAATGTATACACAAAAATAATGGGAACTATATATTTGTGTAATGTGTTTGAAATGAAGGTCAATTAGACACATTAGAGCCCTTCATACTTAATATCACCCTTACTAAGATGTTTAAACATTAATATTGCAATTACTGTTTACTTTTGCAATCATTATTTTTACATTTTTGGTACATTTTCAGTGTTGCTAATGCTTTATACTTATAGCAGCAGAATAGCACTTTATTCTCTCTGGAAATATTTGCCAGGATAAAAATAATTATCCAAAGGGATTGTTGATCATTCCTCTTTGCACAAGCCAACTAGATCATACAGAGACTGGTGCCCTGTCTTACTGTCTGATTTTTTATATGATTTATATAATTTAAGACATTTTCTTTGATGCTTTAGTAAAATCAATTTGATCCTGCTAAATTCATAATTGACTTTCCATTTTTAATTCACCAGGAGTGGTCAGCTGATGTAAATTTCTTTTTCTAAAATTAGAAAGATCAGGAGAGAATCAGGCCTATAACATTACTGTACAACTTAATAGAGGGCAGGATGTCATGGTCGCATATTTATTCTTTTTCTTCCACATACACTCTGAGTACATAATAAAATACATATTAGGTTGTACGTGTTACCAACAGACCCAGAAGGGATGCAGAATTCAGTGAGGTTGGGTTTATGGTAACACATGTTACCTGTATGTGGCAGGTGGGTTGGCTCTAGCCTCGCAGGTCATGATTATTTTGGCCTCACGCGACTCCTCAGGGTAGATAGTGTCCACCGGCTGCTCCACAAACACTGGACCGAAACCTGTGGGACCATCTGCTGATAAGAATCAAAATCAAAAATTTGATGAAAATCAATGTATTGAGGTAGATGCACAAGCTGCTGATCTCAGAAAGTTAAAGCTGACTTTATGTTAGTCTATTAATGCTCTTAGTCTGACAGGAATACTGGAATGATGGGCTACTCTGTAGCTTGCTAAATAAAAACCCTTGTGAAATAATCACGTGTTGTTCAAATGCCTTGCTGTCATAAAATGTGTTTCAAGTCCCACATCTTGTCCTTTTTTATACTACTGTTGGGATCCGGAGCCTGTCGCTCCATCTTTCCTCCAGCAGAGTGCGCCTCGAGTCCCCCGGGCTGGAGCCCTCACACACCTGAGGGTCGTCAGCTCATCAGAGGGACTCCACTACTTAAGCTGCTGCCAGACCTTGCTTCGACGCCGCAGTGTTAATCTACCAACCTGG
>JAUZNJ010036181.1:0-11958 GCA_034780135.1 Jordanella pulchra
TATACATATATATATATACATATATATATGTATATATATATGTATATATATATATATCATCAGGTTGATAAGGAGGACAAGGGGAGAAAACCCATAACAGGTCACTCTTCAGGTTTCCACACCTGAAATAGGAGAGGGATCTCCGGCCAAAACAAATTGTTTTTCCAAATTAACAGCCCCCATCCAAATCCCGACCAGTCCTACAACTGTTCTCTGACCCCTGCAAGAAAAAAAGTTCTGCCCTGATGATGTTTCAAGAAAAAGCAGCAGGAATCCCCAAAACAGAAGAAAATGAAGCCGTTTGGTTCTTGCAGCTTTAGAAGGAAGGAGCTCTTTGTGGAGTAGCAACCAGTCTGCACAAAAAAAGTAAAAACTGAAGGAATCTGTTAGAAGGCAAATATAGTTTTCACCATTTTATAGCCAGTAAGTCTATAATCATTTCTGGTCCTTTATTGTTTTACAGTAAGACAATAAATATCCTATTAAGAAAACTATTATTGGACAATTTATAGCCAAATGGATTCAGTTTGATATTTAAATGATTCTTTCAAATAAATCCAGTTTAAAATGGCTGTGTCACATTTGGAGAATACATTAAAAAAAGCTTAAGTTGAGTATTTAATGACTCTTCTGTCATCAATCACAGATGAATTGCTGAATATCTTCGGTCACCTGAGAAATAGTCCTAATAGTAGTTGAGCAAATGAGCATTTCTGTAGAGCTCCAGGGTCACCAGTGAAGCGTGGAAAGTTACTAGCTTTTTGTTTCCTGGTCTCAAGGCAAGACAGAAGGGCACCTTTTGTTAAAATATCACTTTTAGTGAGAGATTAAATGAGCTTCGGGGATGTAGATATAATCCATTTAATACAAATTGAACCACAAATAACTAGAGTGTCTCATTGGTCAGTGACTGAAGTATGATTCTTTGTTACATAAACCCTGTAAAATACAGGGTTTATGTAACAAACCAGCAGAACATAGTGCAGAAGAGGCAGAGATCATTTAAAAGATGGAAACTTAGGTCTATTTGGGACACTACACCCCAAACATGCCACGCCCAGGGGGAAGCATGGGGGAGGCAGCATTATGCTGTGGGATGTTTTTTCTTCAACAGAGACAGAAAAGCAGGTCAAAAATAGGCAAAAGGTTGGAGGTAAATAAAGGCCAAACCTGCTAAAGGCTGGAAAAAAATGGAGCAGATGTTCATCAGAACAAAAAAGACAGAAGGACTTTAAAACCAGTGTTCACAGACCCTTCCATCCAGTCGGACTGAGCCTGAGCAGTTTTGCAAAGAGAGGTGGTGAAAGACACGATTATCCATGTTAGGTAATAACCTTAACTCTAGATTTACAAAAATGTTAGGAACATACCTCCTAACAGACTTCTGGTTTATAATTTCAATAAAAGTAACTTGTTTTGGAACTTTTATTGAAAGTCATTGCTTGTTCTCCTCAAGGTCTCAGTTATTTGCTCTTTGTGTTGCTTTTTAAAACATGAGATCCTAATAAACTTCACTGGTTTTCGCTTGTATAATGATACCATGTGGAAACTTTCAAGGGGCATGAACACTTCTGGAGGGCGTTGATTCGGTTGTTTAAAGACAGATTAAGTGAAAGAAACTGCTCGGACTGAGTTAAAGGAGATCACAGGCTGCAGAAAATGTGAATAAGTCAAAAGACGCCAACGTCTGCACATGTTATGATTAATAAGTGTTAGAGGTTCAGCTCTAGATGTACATGTACTATTAATGGCACTTCGGAAAGACTGATGATAACTAATCTCTAATCTCGTCCTTCAGTCACTGTAATATTCTGTTATTATTTACAAAAGCATAAAAATAAAAGTGGAACAGCTTCTCACATATTTTCATATCTTGAGGCCTTAGCACCTTCCTCTAGCTGTTATTTTTCATTTCCAGTTGCTTCCCAGTAATCCTGACTCCCATATATTCAGCGTTTAGTAGATATTGATTGTATGTTGGACATTAAACTTCTCAGACATTCTGCAAACAACTGTCCCTGCAGGAAGTGATCTGTTTTCCACACCAACACTCACAGGTTTTAATAAAGCTGTGGTTTTGCTCCGTCCAGGTGGCCCTGTCTCTGCAGGTCACCCTGCTATGCTTTCTGTGGCCCCGCCTCCAGCTGCTGCTCCAGCACCCATGGCGGGTCCCCCAGCTCCACCACCGCCCCCGGGTCCGCCCCCACCTATGGCAGTGCCTCCACCCATGCCCCCTCCTTTGCCCGCCGGTGGAGGGCCACCTGGGGGCCCACCTGGGGTCCAGCCCTCAGGACTTGCTGCAGCTCTGGCTGGAGCCAAATTGCGGAAAGTGCATAGGGTGAGCTCTTAATTAGAGTTTTGAAATCTGAATCTTTTTATAAGTCTTCTTTAAGATTAAATAAAAAAAAAATAATAGAGTGAGCCAAAAATTCCCAAAACTTCAATGGAAGTTTCCACAAATTCTAAGGAAGGATCAGTAAATGTCTCTGGCTGCATCTTTGGTGAAGACTGTGTTGTTCTGTCGTGTTATCCAGGATGAGAGCAGCCCTCCAGGCTCTGGGGGTAAATGTGACTCCAACCGGTCAAGCGGGGGCAGCGGTGGAGGAGGAGAGGGTCTAATGCAGGAGATGAATGCCTTACTAGCTCGCAGGTAAAACACCAGAACAAACATGCAGGGTCTAAACAAGTAGTAAAGCAATGAATTATCTGATTTAGAAAGTATAATTTATCTGTTTATTAATAATCCATTTGCTCTAAAATAAAAAAAATATCTTTTTTCTTTGTTCTTTCATAGACGAAAAGCTTCAGAGAAACCGGATGAGGTAAGTTTAGGTTCCCTGGGAAAAAGATCGAATTTTACTTTAACATTTTAGAAGGGAAACAATCTGCAATAAGGGCAGATGTCATCTTCATTAGGTCTAGATTTATAGCCTATCTTAAAGAAATGTCTATTCTTAATATTTGTCTTGTTTTTGGTCTTTCTTACAGGATGATTCTGGTGGCCGGGGGGCGGGTCAGCAGAACTCAACAGGTTCGAGATAACTCTCACTGCCGATCATCGTACAGCTCAGATGATTGAAATGCTTTATTGTCTATTATTGTCACATGAGGAGCAAAAGGACTTTAATTTGAAATTCCTCATGTTTGCTAATCTTTTGAATCATTTGCAGCAAATTAGTTGAATATTTCTTATGAAAAAAACGTTTTAACATCAGATCTATGCCTCAGCTTATTTAAGCACAAAGGAACGAGCTGATTAATCTACTTAGAGGAGGAACGTGTCTGAAAAGGTTGTGACACCGTCAGATTTGGGTCTCATGTTTTATTCTGGAAATAGACAATAACCACGTAAAACGCTTAAGCTCACCCACCGGTTCCAGGACCCTGTGTTGTAGGCTTGATTTTTGATTTCTGTTTTTTAAACTTCAAGTGATTGATTTGCATAAAAGAAAAAAAGAAAAACAACCAGAGAATTATAACTGAAACCTGTTTAGAGAAGAGCCATGTGCATTTTGCAGCTAAGTAAACTGTTTGGTGGTGAGTGTGGTGTTTCCAAGAAGATGGACCTAAATACTCATCTCAACTGTTGTTTTCATGCACTGCTCTTATTGCACTATGTCATTTTGCATTTTGCACTACATCACTATGCCCACTCTGTTACCTTCATATTTTTATCTTTTATTACTTTCATATTTTTTTTATCTTTTATAGCCACAGTGTTAGATATTTTTATTATTTTATTTATCCTATATCATATGTTATATGTTTCATTATATGTTCATTATCTGTTTTATGTTGCATGACTGTACCATAAAAAATTTCTAGTTTGTGAACTCCTTCACTAACAATGGCAATAAACCCTATTCTGATTCTGATGGGTTTCCTCTGGTTTCACCACACAGCGAGCAAACCTCATTGTTCTCCTTTATAGTTAACCTCAGGGGCTAATTAGTGCATGCATGCATTTTTAATTTACCTTCCTGCACTAACTGCACACATCTATGTGTGAAGTTTTCCATGCATGCACAAAGTTCTGGTGTTTGAGATAAACACGTGGGATACCTGATTGCAACCAATTGGTCACACAAGTTAGCTGTTATTCTTGCAGAATGATCCATATCATGTATCATTGCTGTCGAACAGATTCAGTCTCTTTTGCTTATTCAAAAACTACTGGAATGTTTTGTGTAAATAAAGGCATGAGAACTTGATTTTCTATTAGACTTGAATTAAAGTTTTAAATAGTTTTTTAATGGTTATTTTATTATCAGTATTTGTTCCAGTGCAATTCTTTCTTCTATTTCTTAACAGATGCTCTGAAGAAACCGTGGGAACGCTCCAATTCTGCAGACAAGTCCTCCCTGGTGTCCAGGTGAGCAGATGAAAGGATCATCAAATAATACATTCAGAAAATCTAACGGTAACAATAATTGAATAATGAAGAGTAAATTCTTCTTTCCTCTTTCAAATTACAGAGTGAGACCTATCGGCAGCAGCGGTGAGGCTGATACAGAGTTCGACAGGATGAAACAGGTTTTCTGTGCTGCTTTTTGTACCTGAAGAACTTATTTGGCATCAGTGTTTGAGCTGCTGATGTGAAAATAAACTCACATGCAGATCTTGTTCGTTTGTCGCTCTGCAGGAAATTTTGGATGAAGTCGTGCGCGAGTTACACAAGGTGAAAGATGAAATTATTAACGGTAAGAAATCAACCCGTGCTCAGATTTTCAATCGACTTGAACTTCTTCAGTTTCCATCCCTAATTTTGATTTTCTTGCAGCCATCAGACATGAAATCGGCAGAATCAGTACGTCCTAATCTCATCCGAGTGTGTCGGATGAAGGAGCGGGGGGAGGGAGGGGGGGAGCGGCAGGAGGAGGACGGACACGCAGATGCACAGACATGAGGACCAGGGAATGTTCTCTCAATGTTTCTGTGACCTCGCGACGCCACGGTGCAAGTTGCAGAGATGTTGTGCCAACATTTAAGTCTGCTGGACAGCAAAACAAAAACAGAAATAAAGGAAGGAAGGATTTCTATGAAGGAAGCTGAAAGACTAATGTTCCGGTTAATTTAAAGAAAGGAGGAAACATGGACTTAAAGCTGAAGTGAAGAGACGTTTGTACTGAGTTTGGTGTTGTGGTCCTCTCTGTGCACCTAGACTCAGTCAGCCCAGTGTTGCAGCTTCTTTTGTCTCTGTTGAGTCTTATGAAGAAAATATTTTGGTTTTCTAAGTTTTTACTGTTTTATTATTTAAAACTGTGGTGATAATGATGACGCTGTTGACGACAATGACTATTAGATGGTATTAGAGAAGGACAAAGGAATCTTGCACACCGTTTCTGTCAGCTTTTTATATTTTCTATGGCTGCTTCGGTTCGGTTTCTCCCTGAACATTTCATGAGAACAAGCACAAGATGGCCGGCGCTGCAGACGCAGACCCAGCTACCCTCAAATGGCATATTTAAAACTTAAAAAAAAAAAAGGAAAACATTTTTCTAACTTTGCTCATACTGGTGTTTTATGTCTAATCTTTTCTCTCCATAGATTTAAAAAAAAAAAAGACTCCCATCTCTCCTGAGGCAGAACGACTTTGGAGCATTATAAATTGAAGTGCAGTTAGCGTACAGCTCCAGCTGGGGATCATTAACAAAACAGAGTGTAAATGTGCCACCCTGTTTTACCTCCCTACATATGGAACGCTGTATTCTATTCTTCATCTTATGCTTTGTGAACCTCCCAGTATGCATGAAACTCCCCAGTCTCTATTTGTTTTCTATTTGGTTCAAAAACGTAATTAAAAATCTATATAAATGGTGGTACATTTATTATAGTGGTTTGTTTACCCTTTAAAAAAAATGCAAAGAGTTGAGCTCAGCGTGTTAGTTTGATGTGGAGATGAATGTCCTGAGGAAGGTTCATGATGAAGGTCTTTGTGATGGTGGTTGAACGTGTTTCTGCAGGAGGGATCTGGATTAAAAACCAGTTGCTGGATTCTGTCCATTCTCGACTCGTTCTGATTTAAAAAAAAAAAATAGAATTAAATTTATTCAAACAAAATCCTTGTGTCTCGTCTCTAAAATCTGTTTGTGTATTCCAGTCACAAACCCGTTTATTTACATACATTGATCACCCTTTGAATTAAATCCTAAGAGAGTAGAAGTGTATCCCAACAATGCAGGGTTTGCTTTTGCTAGTTTGGATCCTAAAGGACAGCAGTCATCCTGCCCCTTATATACGTTTAGATAACTTCACACAGAAACATTCACACTCATAACCTTGCTCTTAATTATCTTGATTATTGCTGTTATTTATTAACTTAGATTGGGACTCAGCCATTCACATGACAGCAACAGCATGTAAAGCAGCTGTGAACTCGCTGTAGTTCAAAGTGATCACCTAAGTAATAAAAATGGGAATTTATGTGACTGTGGCACAGAATTCGGTTAAAGGTAGGTTAGTCTGAGTATTTCACATAAAAAAACTCAGGTGCACAGAGGATTGTCCAATAGAAGAGTAAATATCCTGAGTTTCGATCTTTTTGGGAAAAAAAAATCCCTGGTGGACATCAGAGGGAAATTAAGTTTAAATAATTACCCTTTGCTTCAACAGTACAACATGGCAAATCTTTAAGCAGCAGAAGACCATAGAAGAAGTCACTTCTGTCTACCAAGAACAGGAAACAAGTTATTATTAAACTACAGAATTACATTTTTTATGGTATTTATGTCAGCTGTGATGTTCCGAAATAAAAGCAACTAAACTATGGATCCATGCAGCTTTGTATGAATAGTTCAGGCTGCTGGAGGTGGTATAATGGTGAGGGCCACGAATGGTTCGATAATCAGGAGAACACAGACAGCTGGGCTGAGATATGAAGCTGCTGCTAAGTAGCTATGTAAACACTGCAGCCTTCAACTTAGACACTGCACAGACAATTGCACATTATTGGCCCTTGAAGGTGATCTGTTCTCACCTCTTGCATTTTAATTGTGCAAAACAAGTATTGACTTTTAAACAAGGGTTAAAGGTGAGACCCGTATAACATTTTTTAGAACTGCAAAATGAATTAGCTCTATGGGAAAATGAAAATCAATAGAAAGGTCATGGACACGATTAAGAGAACATTTCCAACTGTCAAAAAACATCAACCACAGATCTGTCAAAAGAAAACCTAATCTAGGTAGACCAGAGACAGAAAGAGGACAAAAACCCAGCAGACAGACACCACAGGAAACCCAAAAAGGTCCTGTTTACCGACAGAAGCTGCAGGTTTATTCCATGAGTATCAAGCTGAACTCTGTGGGTGGAAAATAACTGAAACTTTGATTTAAAAAAAAAAAAAAACATGTATTCCAAAGTGCAAATTCGCTGCTCATCAAGCTTCCTGGTCTGCTAGAAATGCAGCAACAAGGTGTTTCTTTGCACAAATCAGTCAAAACAATTAAGCAGCTTCACAAATATTTATTTTAAAAAAGTGGCTAGAAATTGAGAGAATATTTCACAAATAACAAAAATATAACAAAAAAAAAAAAAGAACCCTGATGGGTTAGAAGTCAAACTGATTTTCTTGCTTTTCTGAGATGTTTTCATGTTTGGTTTTGGGCTGCAGTCGCTATCAGGTGTTTCTCCACAGAACGAAGCATCACTGAAGAAAAGCTCCTCTCACTCAAAGTATCAACGCTTGTTTCTTCTTCAGCTCCATTCTGCCAAATCAGAATTAAATTATTTTTTTCCAGCAATTTGGTATCAGTAATAGAGATTTTCCGGGATGTCTCGTTCATGCTGACTTTCAGGAGAGGGAGGACACTGGTGATATCTCCAGTGAACATCATGACAATGTATGAGACCTTGATCTAATAAGCAACCTCTACCCAGTTTAGAAGTTTTGTTTCTCCCATCTCTGGCCTTTCTGCAGGAATGCATGCATGAAGAAATGCACCTTTTCTATCCAACTACTCCTGACAACTGTTTATGCTTTTTACTTTTTTAACGGAGCAACGAAACAACTGGAGTGAAAAAGTTCATTTTTTCCCTTTAGTAACGGCATCAAATGTGAAGAAAAAAAACATTTCAACTAAGCATTTCTCTGTAGTTAATGTAGAGGTTTAACAACTTTAATTCGCTTTTTTCGTTTAAATATAACCAACAATCTATTCCAGCTTGCTTAGCTTGTACTCTCGTTTGATTCTAGCGTAAGGACCGATAGTGTCGTCGAACACAAAGTCCCACAGTACCCGGAACCAGGAGGTGTGCTGAGGCAGGGAGTCATAATACTCTGCTGCAATCTTTTTGACCTGCAAAGAAAACACAAGAAAAGCAGCTTAGAAAAACTTCACGCATTTAAAAATCTATGGTGGTTTGGAAAAACTAACCAAAGCAATACAGATTTATCTTATGGTTTAGTTTTTTTTAAATCGATTTTAGACAAAAATCACCTGTTTGAATGCAAATTAATAATATTTGGGTTTTTTTTATTTTTTTTTTTTTTTTACAAGAAGAGGGGGAAAAAAAGACAATTAAGATCATAACACAAAAAGCCAAACATGGTGGTGGTGGTGTTATGGTCTGGGGACAATCCTGAGAGGGGATTTAATCTTCAGCTAGTAGCTCTTAACTTTAACGTCCCGCAAGGAATTAGGGTAGGTTTGGTGCCACACAGAAGGGAAGAGAGTTGCAGCTAGCATGCAGATCCATGCATGATAGTAGAAGCAACAATCTTTACACTGAAAGGTCACAGTAAAGTCCTGCATTAATGGACTCCAGCAAAGCAAGATTTCATGAAAAAAGTCAAACCCTGGATGGAAACATCCACATGTTTGTGCTTAGTGCAAAGGACAACAGCAATAAAATCACAATCCCAATGTTGGCGGAAAATTATTGCAATTTTGATTTTTGGCTAAATCGTTGAGCCCTAATATTGACCTGAAGGATCATTATAAGTATCTCAGATGATCAAACACTTGGGTTAAAACTTACATTGCTTTAGGAAAGATGCTGACCCCTTGAAGAGGCCGTTCATTCTCGAAACCAAACCATGTAAAAATAAAACTATAAAGAAACAAAGATGAGTGGACCAAAAGCCACCCAGAGCTAGAATTAAAAAAAAAAAAAAAAAAAAAAAAACGACACAAATGGATGGCTGAAGATGAAAGACTCGTTCTCTGGCGCTCTCTCTGCACACACGCATGCATTCGAATCCTCTCGCGCGTCCGCATGTACACCCTGTGCAGTGCAAACAACTGTCCACGGCTCACCCCTTGTCCTCGTTTCCCCCCTACAGTAGGGAAACCCCACACTTGATTTGTAACAGCAAGTTCCAGAAAGAGCACTTATTTATTTTTTTTTTGTTTTAAATCTAAAAATAAAATAAAATAAAATTGAAATATGGCTTTACATTTAAAACCGCAACTGATGAAACTGAACACATTGGCCTGTTTATTTACAAATGTTTTTTTTTTTTTTTTTTTTTTTCTAATTTTTCTAATTCGGATGAAAATTTGTAAAATTCTACCTGTGGGTCATTTGTTGTGCGTGTCTGTGTTTGTTAACCTTGGGTAAAGCTGGTAAAGATGTGGGACTCGCTGGCATTACCTGTTTTTTTTTGAAGTGTAAAGGCTTTGATGTGGTGTTGCAGAGGTCCAGCAGGGAAGCCTGACGCTGACCCAAAGAGGACATGCAGAGACAAAGCTGCCAGTCTATTAAAACAAACCAGCTGAGCTCCGTCACGCCTGGTCTGCGTGTTCATTTCCTACTTTAAAAGCTACGTCTTTTTGTCTCTTTCAATGATTTATCTGTAACGGTGGGGATGCACGGGTCAAAGACAGAATGAAAAATGTGCCTTGTGCCACTTTTTTTTTTTTTTTGTTTTGTGTCATTTTAATTCCTCAGCAGTGCAAGGGTGCATGTGGGGTTAGGATTGTGTGCCAGCCTGCCTGCTTGTTCACCAGTCTTAGTGATCATTCCCGTACGCTGGCAGAGTAGGAAAACTGAGGGAAGTGTGTACGCTGATCTGGATCCTCAACATCTAAGCTGTCATCTGGAGTAAAAAATGAGAGAGAGGGGGAAACAGAGCATGGTTAAAAAAAAAAAAAAAAACAGATGGAGAAGTTCAGTTACACAGAAACATGTGAATCAAAGTATATCTGCTTACACTTGTCTGGAGGAGTTATTGTAATAGATTGTGCTGTGAACTCATCGTCAAAGTAACGGGTGTCGGTCTCCGATGTTACTTTTGGCTTAAAGGGTGGAATAAGCTGAGAGGAAACAAACCAAATCCCTTCAAGAACAGCTTTTGTTAAACCTCACATAATGCGTTTCCATTTTTATTTTAATCTCTCACTTTTTTTTCAAGGATGTCCTGCCAGTTTATGGAGGCAAAGAACTTGTGGGTCATTACTTCTTTGGCATCGTCTGGTCCACCTCCAAGCCTGTTAACAGAAAACAAAATTACTGTCATCACCACCTGGCTATAAATAAACACGCAAACGTAGTTATCAGAATGGAGCACCAAGCAACGATGACCGGTTTCAAAACAAATTTAGTGTTTGTTCTGTTAGTTGGCCTGCAGGCTCATCTCAGTGTGCTAATATTAGTACGGCTCCTGTGATTGGCAGAAAAAAAGGGTCTTGAACAAAACAACAATCAATTATTTCCCTGTTTAAGACCAATAACAAGAACCAAAGACAATCAGGGAGGAACATGGACTTCAATAACATTATTACTTTGTTTATGGCTGGACTGCAGAGCACACCAAGCAAACCATTACGTGTTAAACCCAGGTAAATAAGCTTTTCCTCAGCTTTACAGCTTCTTCTTTGGGAGACGCATCTTTCAGCAGATCGATGAAAACAAAAATGTAATAATAGAAAATCTAATTTTGTTCTTACAGTTTGAAACTGCTGAATTTTAACAAACACTTAAACCTTCTCAAGTAGAGCTACTAAAAAATAAACTTCAGAATCAGACATGATAAAATAAATAGATAGATCTACTTTTTTATTAATAGACTGTGGTACAGTTAAGCAATGGATTTAGTACGGTTGAAGGATGAAAACATTCATTAATAAAGTGTGAGGTTAGTACAAACAAATGAAGTGTGGTAAAATGGACAACAGTGAAACTGAAACAAATGCTTTTTTTCAGTTTCCACATTACCAGGCTTAACCTCTGACCCACTAAATGGTTCTGGTAGGCAGGAGGTTCTGTCTGGATTTTTTTGGTTGACTATTCCCTGCATACCATTTCATTAATCTCCAATTTTAACCTCCTATTTCTTATTGAGTAACTTTTAGGCTTCGCTTCCCTGAAAGTGAATGTTAATCGCAGCACTGCTGCAAAATGTTTTGGACTCTTGACAGCAGACCACTTTGTAGCAAGCACAGCTTAGTTATGCTTTTCTGTTTCACCACAGCTACCTTTTCGCCTTCGTTTACTATCAAATACTAGTTTAATTTACTAACACTTGAGTTAAAGCCTAGTCTATCAGATGCTCTACCTTTGTTTGGGATCTTTTTTCAGCAGGCCTGCCAGCAGGTCCTTGCCCTCTGGTGCCAGGTTCTTAGGGAAGCGGATGTCCTCCATGAGGATGAGCTCAAACAGGCGCTCGTGGTCCTGGTTGTAGAACGGCAGCCGGCCGCACATCATCTCATACATCACCACTCCCAGTCCCCACCAGTCCACTGCACGTCCATAGTCATTGTCCTCCAGTACCTGAGCCGAAAAAGGAACCAGTTATGGGACCTTCTGTTGTGACACTTTAAATATCATTTTGCAAAAGGTTAAAGAGCAAATCCTGATTTAAAAGCAGATCTGAATGTGAAAGATAAGCATACAGATAAGAATGTGACATCTGGCTAAATGAAAGCAGTTTTAAATGTGGGGTTATTTTGCTCTCTTTAGGGTTGGAGACAAAAAACATGCCATTTGTAAAGGGAAAATGTTGAAATTTAAATGTAT
>JAUZNJ010036182.1:673-11958 GCA_034780135.1 Jordanella pulchra
CACACCAATCCCTCCCACTTCACCCCGTTTCTGGCGCGTCCCCCTCCCCCACCTGCCTCCACTCGTCACCTTTCCTCCTAACAGAGGAGCGTGTCCGAGAACTCCCTGGTTGCCATGGACTTCTCAGGAAGAACCGGCCGGGTTATTGACAATCCGGTGGAGGCTCAGAGCGCCGCCCTGGAGGAGGGACAAACTTGGAGGGTAAGCAGATCTATCACACAGCAATAATTCTCCTCTTATTTCCATGTTTTATGTCAGTATTTAGGTCTTACTCATCTCCTCCGGTCTAGTATTCTGATACAGGTGGGATATAGAT
Organism: Jordanella pulchra; assembly: GCA_034780135.1. Taxonomy (NCBI): domain Eukaryota; kingdom Metazoa; phylum Chordata; class Actinopteri; order Cyprinodontiformes; family Cyprinodontidae; genus Jordanella; species Jordanella pulchra. The sequence goes on from JAUZNJ010036182.1 coordinate 990, forward strand.
TCTGACGTGGATAAATATCTTTCAAACACCCTTCCTTCCTCCTGTGTCGGGCCCTGATACTGACTTTCTAGACAGGCAAATGCTAAGTCAGTCTTTAATTATAATGTGGACCAGTCTGCAGAAGGACCATTTGACTAAAAAAGCAATGAAATCCAGGGAAAGCTGACTTATCCAAAATTTGGGGCATCAATTTATATTTTAAAAAGTATTAATTATGAATATGCAATAACACAATTTAAATAGATGACAAATATATGCATTCAAGAGCTGCAGAGACCTTTTATAAAGGTTCTTAGTCATAATGTTGTTTTTAGGTCTTGTGTTTTTCCCCTTTAATTGAAAAGCATTGATTTTCAGCCCCACGCCTGTACTATAAAAGCTATAACTTAAAGTGCAAAACACAAAGTGTTGAAACATCTAATGTATCTTAGTTTGGCATAAACTAAAAACATAATGCAACCTAAACAAACATTGCAGCTCACTTGTCCCATTGCACACCCCAAGAAATTCATTTCTTTATACTAAACTTCTTATGTTTCATAATTGAACTTCCGGTTGTATTTAAACTTCCAGTGACAACAAAGTTTTCCAAATTCTTTTACATTTCAGTTCATTAAAAAGTAACTTTGACTAGTAAATAGTTACTGTTTAGGAGATGGATGGAGATCAGATTATTACAATTAACATCTTTAGTCTGATCGGTCGTTTATCTGATTCCTTGCGTCCATGTAAATGTGGCAGCAGGAGGTAAATGTTGCCCCATGAGCTCCTTAAGGTTGAGGAAACTGGTTCTGGAAAGTGTTTGAATTTGATGTCAGCTGTGTGCAGCAGCCAGGTGCTGCTTTAATCCATACGTGAATCACAGTTTCATCAGCTGACTTCTTGAAACAGAGTTTGCATCAGTGAGGACAGTCTGGCCGTCCATCAAAACGACTCATTTTTCTTCCCGACAAAGCAGGAACGTGTAAATGAGAGGATCTTTGTTTGGATTTGGGCCGAAACAAAGTCAGAATTTGAGCAAGCAGAGAAAAACGAATGGAAATGGAGATTCAATTTTAAAACCTGTGGGAACGAGACTTCCTGTGGTTAAGAGTAAACTTCCACACCAATCTATAATCAGTCGGTGTTTTCCTGCTGGCGCCGGGCCTGGGCCAGTGTTTGGTGATGAGCTATTAGAGAAACATGCCTTGTAAACATGTTTCGCTGGAGAAAGCGGTCACTGCAGGTTTATGTTTAAGCTTTAAAACAAACACGGTTCAATGCTGATGGGGGATTTCTTCAAACAACTGTTTACAGTCGTATGAATCGAATCAGGACAACTTCAGCTGAACTCTGATAGCAGCAAAGAACCCAGAATAAAAGCAAGTTATACAGCTAGCATATTTTTTATATTAGTGGAGGATGTTGGAGAAATAGTTCATTAATAAAGAAAATGCTTAATTTCTTCATAATGAAATCAAAGTCCAACTCTGAAACTTTCACCCCCTAATTATCTGAAATGCTTCATGTAGAACACATCAATATGTCAATAAGACGAGCCATCATTTTCTCCAACTCAATAAAAGCAAAACTGGGTGAATAATCTTTGGACTAAAGGAGGAAAGATTCAGGTTTAGCTCACAGCTTCAGCTGCTACAGCTAGAAACCACTGATTATGGTGGAAATCTTGGTGTCATGATGGATCTGAACCCTCAAAGGGACATAAAGGCAGTTAATAAGTTAGCCTTTTATCAGCCAAGGAATATTTCCAGAATTAAAGGATTAATGTCCAAGCAGGATCTAGAAAAACTCATTAATGCATTTATCTTTAGTAGAATTGATCACTGCAAGTGTCTTCATAGGTTTACCTAAAAAGTCCAACAGAAAGCTGCAGGTGATCTAAAACGCTGCAGCCCATGTCCTCACTGGAACTAAGGAAGTAGAGCACATCAGCCCGGTTCTGAAGTCCTTCCACTGGCTCCCTGTAGCTCAGAGAATAGACTTTAAAATCCCCCTGTTAGTCTATAAATCGCTGAATGGATCAGCAGCTCAATACATAACAGATTTGTTATCAGTGAATCAACCTCCCAGAACCACTCAGGTCTTCTAGTTCCAGCTACTCTGTCCACACAGAACCAGAACCAAACATGGAGAAGCAGTATTTAGTTCCTCTGCTCCACTTATCTGGAGCAAACTAACAGAAGACTGTAAAAGAGCTGAAAGCCTGAGTTAAGTCAAAGTTAAAAACCCATTTGTTTTGAGCTGCCTTTGTCTGTTGAAGTTAAACTGTTAACTAAGGTCATTGTTTGTCCAACTGTTTCCTTTGTTTAACTACCATTTTTATTGCGTTTCTATCTTTACTTGTTTTATTTTACCGTTTAATTCATGTAAATTCCTTTAAATTGTGTCTGGACTGAGTTTTGCTATAAATAAACCTGCCTTGCTTTCATATTGACAGTTCAATGTATTGAGGACACTCTAACCCAACTTCCCATTTATTTAATACATTTTCATATTCTCTGTACTACTATAAACATTTATTTTCTTTCATTTGGACTTAACTCCTTACAAATAAATTCAAGCTGTTTTCATCTGCAACCTGTTGCTCTTTAGACTCGAATGGCCTTCATCACTGGATAAAAATGAAAAAGAGACAGATTATTTTCTACAGTCATTTAACTGCATTCATTTCCCAAAACAAGGGGACTAAAACTATAAATATGACAAAAATAGTTTTGATCTTTATATTTAGAATTTTGTTGTTTCATAATTTTCCACAAATTTATTATTCTCTTTGAAAGTTTTTCCCTGTAAAACCTACAATTTGAAATGGAATGATGGTTATTTAAAAAGGACAAAGATATTTTATTAAAATAAAAAAATCATTTAATATTTGAGGTTTTATTAGCTGGACAGAAGTCTAAATGGCTCTATTGATTATAAAGGTTGTGGACCTCTGGCCTAAAGCTTCAAAGGGAAGGAAATGAATCTGTAAAAATCCTGTATGTATTTAATGTGATGTTTTATTCTTGCAGAAAAGAACCCACCGTATGAATGTCCTGGGCAGCCCCAGCCCACTGCACCCCTCCTCTCTGAGCTCAGGTACTCCCCACTCAACCCAATAACCCAGACATTAAAACACAATCAAGCCAGTCTAAACTCACACCCAATGCCAAATATATCTGTAGTAGATTATTATTTAGCAGAAAGAACAATATATTTTTCCTCCTTCCAGTGATCCACAGGACACAGGTGTGGTTCCACGGTCGTATCATGAGAGAGGAAGCCCACAAAATGATTATACAACAAGGCCAAGTGGATGGGTGAGTGGGGAACGTCTGACAGATTTCTTTTTAACGCATATGGAAGCAAAATGCTGCTATTATCTGGGAGGTATCAGCTTAATATCTTCCCACCGTCTCTAACATTTAGTGTTGGAATCCCACTCCTCGTGGAATAAATTAACCACTTCCTGTCATTTGTTTTGTATTTCCTGTCAGGTTGTTCCTGTTGCGGGACAGTCAGAGTAATCCCAAGGCGTTCGTGCTCACCTTGTGCTACCACCAGAAGATTAAGCACTTCCAGATCCTACCGGTCAGTAAAGAAAAGCAGGAAACATGGCAGCTCTGCTCCGTGATGTTTTCTATTTGGACACTTGGTGCTTTTAAATCATTTTACATTGAATTCACAAGATTCAATGTATCCTGCTTGATTATTTTGGAAGATCGGCTTAAAGTGGTGCATAGGGGTCGATGTATTTGGCTGCTTCTTTTATGTGTAAATAAAATCCTGTGCAAACCATTACTTTCAAAAGTCCCCATCAGAAAAAAAATAAGAGTCCATTTGCATATAATTGAATTCAGGATAAAACCTGCTGGTCTGTTGAGGCTCATGAGTTGTTTGTTAAACAAATTTAGTAAATATTTGACAAGATTTCAGCCTCTAGATGTACAAAGCTGATGCCAACATACCCAAGAACAAATGTCAAAACATTTTCAAGTTGTTTTTTTTTATTATATATGGTATTTCTGTTATTGCTACTTTGTTTGGTCTGTTGCATCAGTTCCTGGCTAAATACATTGAGTTCAATAGTTTTAATGTAATGAAAGAGGAAAATGTCGTACTTTAAGAGACGGATTAAGGGAAACTGTATGGGGGGAAAAATGAAGAAAAAAAAAACAGCTTCTGTGTTACTATGCAGCATTGATATCTGCTGATCGCACTCGGTGCAAAAATGATTTTTTTGGCTTAAAAAGGACTAGGTGAACACTATCAGGATGAACGCTTGACTTGTATCGCTTTATTTTAACTGAACTGAACTTATGGTTTGAAGTGAACTTTTTATGGGTGTAATCTGTAACTGGGCACCTTTCTTCTTCTTTCTTCCTGGTCTGGTCTCAGCACTTTATATTAATAAACTACAGGTTCTGCGCAGATGAGTTAAAATGTAACTCCATCAGTCACCAGGATCTGATCCCATGTTTTATCACTGACTGACACCAACGCAGCCGTTTCCAGTTTCATTTTAAGAACCGGAAAACAGAGGAGCAGCTTTCTGCTGTTCTTGCAATTAGTTGTTAATATGAATCTATATTAGAAGCAAGAGGCAGTGTCGCTCTGTGTCTGAGAGAAAGTAGTCGTTGTTTAACTGGCTTATCCTGTAATAAAGATAAAACTCTGAGTTTTTACCTGCTTTTAGTTTATGTTAGCATGATTGGAAGGACTGTATATTGAAATGAGTGGATTCCAAGAGAATTATCTGAACTTAGTTTATTTTTTAAAAAGACATTTGCAAATATGTAACGTTTTATTTTAGCGTAACGTTTATCCCACCAAGAAACATTTCCGTGGTGGATTTTTTTGTTTGTTTTGTATGAAAGAGTAAAAAGTGATTATTTTTGCTGTGTTAAAAACAAACGGTAAAGCTTTACTTTGACGGCCGATATGTGTCGTTCCCCTGCAGGTTGAGGAGGACGGCCAGGCGTTCTTCAGCCTCGACGACGGCGCCACCAAGTTCACGGACCTGATCCACCTGGTGGAGTTTTACCAGCTCAACAGAGGAGTGCTGCCCTGCAAGCTCAAACACCCCTGCACCGCTGTGGCCTTGTGACACTTCACCCACCTGACACAGCTCCCCCCTTTTATTTGCACATCAGAAAAACAAAAAAAACAACCCTCTCCCCTCCACCGACCAGCCCCACCCCCTTGCCTGCCCCTTCACCAACTCTGTGGGGTTTAGGAGAGAGAGAAAAGCAGGGACGTGAGTGGGACGGTCGCTACGCTCGTTGTCCAGCTCCCGCCATGTTTCTTGGAGATCCGGTAGATTTGTGAAACACCAAAAGTTGTGAGAACCACTAAAGCGATGTCTTTACAGCTGGAGTGTTGAGGGTCTTCTGAAAGGACCCCTTCCCTTAATATCGTCCAACCCCCCCCCCCCCCCAGTCTCCTTCCTCCAGGCCGGATAAGCTGTGGTGCCCCCCTCAGCCCTGAGGCGGGCAGGGAGCACCACCCTCTGACTTCCTCACTGATTATCAGGGATGGACGGGAACCTCTGGGTTTGAACGGAATCCAGGAGTTTCTCAACCTGTGCAGTTCCAGTCTGGATAAGCTGCCCCCCCCCCTCTCCCTATCCACAACACCCCTCGGACAACAGTCTGAACGGAAGGAAAGAAGCGGCCGAAGGCGAGATGAGCAGAGCAGCGGCGAGGGTTTGCTAAAAAGAAAAAAAAAAAAAAGGACAGAGGAATGTTTAATCAGGAAGGCCGTAACAAGCCTCTCTTGTAGAGTTAATTACTTGATGTCATTTAATGCTGTTTTATTCATGTCGATTCAATGCAGAACTAGTTTTGCACTCCTGGGCGGACAGACAACGGCTCTCTAGCTAAATGAAGCTGCCTCCTCTTTCTCCTCCGCTCTGCCTCTGCAAGGCGTGCATGTGAATTTCCACCAGCTCCGATTGGACGACAGCGGCGTGGGAGCAGAGACGCAGCTGATTGTGCAGCTCCTATCGGAGGGCTTTGGGACGCTCCTCAGACCTCCGTGTAGCTCGCAGCACCAACCGCACCACCGCGATGAATGAATGTGCTCCTGAACCAGCTGCAGCTCCTCCAGACTCTGAGGAAGAGGAGGAAAACTATTTTATAAACTCCTTAAAAGGAAAAAAAAAAGTGTCGTCCCCACCACTCCCCCAGGCTTCTACCATTTCTTTGTTTTTTTTTTTTTTTTAATCAAAAGGGTTATATTTGTGGGTGAATCTGTCTTTGAATGTTTTTATTTTTCTCTTTCCAGAGTCTAATCCGAGTTCAGTGCTCGCACATTTGAATCATTCTCACGGTGGTTGGAGCGTTCCCGTTCGGGTTCTGACCACTGTTCCCTCGTACAAAGCAACAAAAGCACTCTCGTAACTTTCTTTTTTTTTTTTTTTTTAAACTTTTAAATATGGAATTTGAACAAATGACTTGAAAACGTGGACTCGGTCGTTCTTGGTCGACCGAGCTTCACTTTGCCTTAAGTGAAAATGATGAGCCATGTGTCTGAAATTGAAGAAGCTATCTAAAAATGCACATACAGTGAAAAGTTTGGGATTGTTCGAGGGGTGGAGTGATTCTGTGAACCAGTATGTTGAGGGATAGCGATAGATTTTGGGAAATAATCTTTTTAGCTTTTTTTTTTTTTTTTTTGCCACTTTTAGAGCCGTTTGCTAAATATGAACGTGTGTTTTTTTTTTTTTTTTGTTTTTTTTATTTGCGCTTGTAAATTTATTAAAATAATCAGAGATTTAAGTTGAACAAAAGCTTGAATTTTACTCTTGAGATTATAAACTGATATTTAAGTTACACATAAATGAAAAAGCACGTTTTTTTTTTTTTTTTTTCTCATAAATTAGAGGGTTTTTATACAAAGTTTCCAGATCTTATTTCTGTTACTTCTGTAATATTTTGATCAACAAAATTCATCTGCCATGTTTGCTATTTTTTTCTAGGTTACAGTAGCTTTTTTAGACAGTGATGTTTCTATGCTAAGTTAGCAGCTTCATGATTAGCTTACTGGTTAAAATCTTAAGTTGAACTTTAACCTCTAAATTCACATACATGTTAGAAAGATCCTTTGAAGTAAATGACATCAACTTAGCAGCACAAAAAGGTCTAACATGTAAAGTATTGATCTCTGAAAGTGCCAAAATGTTACAAATGAACGCTTAATTAAATTTAGATTATATTACAATAAAAAATGTACAAATTAAACATTTCAGACCCTTATTTAATTCACAATGTGAAAATTATTTATTCAAGTATTTCTTCAGCAGAGTGCTGAAAAACTCGCTAAAAAACAAACTCCAGATGCCGTCAATTCATTTGATAATAAAAACTGAAGATTTTTTTTTTTAACTAAAAAATATTTCTGATTTGTTGAATTACATTTTTTGGGTAATTATGTGTGCATTCATTTTATGTATTTTATTAAATTATTAACAAATTAAAGTAATACTTTGATGATTTTTTTAATTTTATATTGAATTTTGGCACTTTTGGACTTCCATATTTAAACAGACTTTGCCATCATCTTAAGTCATACATGTTGAATTCTGAGAAAAGCACCTAACAATTTTACTAAAGCATCCATCAGTCATTTATACGCCTCACTGTTGTGCTCCTGATGAGTTTCTGGTCACATTAGCTCCATTTCTTTCTTTTGGCTTCTGCAGGGTGTAAATATGACAAGTCACATGTGCCTGATTCATTCAAACATAAAGGAAACACACGAGAAAATTTCATTCAATATGTATTCATTTTCATAAGGAAATAACTACCAGAGTTTTTACCAGTAATGTCCTAAATGCTAACAGGGTATTAATGATGAGATTTCAGATGAGCTTGAATTGGTTGGGGAGAAAAAAAAGAAAAGAAAATATGTCAGATGACCTTTGATGTGATAAATCCTGAATGATTTCAATATTTTTAATAAAATATCTTCCAGGAAGTTTAAGAAGGATCATTATTATGTTAACATGACAATGATCCCACACATCAATCAGCACAGAAACGTTTCATCACAATAAGACTGATGGGTTGAGCTGAAGAAAAGTGGATCTTTATGAAGAGAGACGGTTTAGAGATCCTTCTATAAGGCGACTGTATAAAGTGTTAATAACTGGGACACAGGAAGTGTGTTTGTTGGTCATGATGGCTGCAACTGGGCCTGTTAGATGGTAAAGATTACTCTGCATATAAACATTACCAGTTAGATTTTTAGGTTTTTTTTTTAGCTTGCAGAAAGAAAATCTGAATTTCTCTGTGGACTTCATAGGATATTTAATCAATACTGAACCGTTTTTTGACACACATTCAAGGACGAAGGGCTTTTTGTCTGTTAAAATTCAGCTCCTTGCACATGTTGGATTTCCTTAAAATCAAGGTCAAAAAGGGTGTATTTCCCCAATTAAAAAAAAAAAAAGAAAAAAATTAGGTCGGAATATTTTCTTTTGTTTTAGCAAAAAGAAAATACCAAATGTTTTAGTTTCCCAAATGCATTTTTTTTGTATCCTTCATTGTTGCACTGTTATGGGTATTAAGTTAAGAATCAGACGAGACGGGCGTTTGAATGAAGAGTTTATTTGATTCAAATATTTTCTTCCTTTACAGAGTAATGAGATCAACATGGAAACAGCAGCAGAGACGGACAATTTTTCTGATATCATAAAGTATAATAAACCCGAAATTAAGCTTTTTAAAGTGAAGTGAGAGAAGTGGCTGTTGTGATGAAAAGTAGCAGGCTTGTGTTTTGTCATGGTAGTTCCTTTTTGCTGTTTTTTGGGGTTTCTTTTTTTTTTTTTTTTTGCTTAAATATCAACTAAATCTTCCTATTTGCTAAGTAAGAGGTGGAAGAAAGAAAAATGACCCCATGTGACATTCGTCTAATGATCGTATGAAACCGTTTCCATTAACTGCTTACTCCAAAGTTTCCATCATTGCATCCATTTTTTTGTTTTTGCTATATGGAAAAGTAAAAGACATATTTTTGCTGAGTTTCCATAAACCAAACTAATAAGTTAGGACAATAGATCTCTGTGCTCCACCAGTCAGCCCACTCTAGCCCCGCCCACTTTCACCCACCTGTGTCCAGCTAATAAGCTACGATTTTTACACGCTGGTTTGCTTTGGACGTTTCTGGTTGCCCAAACTATTTAATCCTCTTTTATTTTTTTTAGACATGTCAGAGCAGCACTGCTTGTCAGCTGGATAAAGTCAAGTAAAAATATGGATTTAAGATCAGAAAGATAATTTGGAAGAATAGACCGGGCAAAAAATATTCGCACTGCTTAAAGCTATTTTATAGATGTATAATCAGAAACGTTTTATACCAAACAGAAAGTACATCACTTCCCTTTACTTCAACACCCCTAAATAAAATCACCTTCTGCAGTCCCACTAATCAGATTCATTTCTGGGCTTTGACTAGGACGTTTGTATTGTAAACACTCTGCCGTCATATTTACCAATGGAAATATAAAGTGCTTTTTATATTGGTCTTTTCCAAATGTTTGAGAAAAATGTGCTAAAGTTTTAAGGAGTTTGTATAATTTTGCAGAGCAATGCATTCCAACCTCCCTGGTCCTTAACTGATGTCCGTCACAGAGGAGCAACACAAACCCACGTCTCTGTGGCTCAGCTCTCCTCCTCGCTGCTTTTCTTTATCACTGTGCTGCCATTCAGTTCTTTTACACAAGCCCAAGTATTTTTACGTCTTTTATTTGAATTCAAACTTCCAGTGTCGGCTGTTTTCTAAAGTATGTGAATCTATGGAGGAGTAGAACTAACACTGTACCTGGGTCACAGATCACTATGTATGGGGGTGCTGCGCTTTCACTCTTGATATCAAAGATCTAAGGCAGATTTATTGATGTATTTTGTCCTTTTTCTTTAATGACTTGATTGCATGTATGCTGACATGTTTGCCATATGCACCACAGTATATACAGTATTACATTTAATGGGTTTTTTTTCTGTTGATTTTTGTGTTCAAACTGGATATTTTTTCTGAACATTAGTGCAGATAAGCTGACAGGCTGTCAGAGTATTCACCTCTGATGCCACGTTTAAAAAAAAAAACAAAAAAACACCCCTTCTCTTAACTCATCTCCAGTAAATGTTAGGACGTTCCACTCGCAACAGAGGGGGTTTACATGGAGAGCACACGTTACCATGGTGGTCTCACTAGTAGCTTTTTGTATACTTTTTCACTACCTGTAGTTCGATCATAAGCTGTAGCTGGAGAGGAATTTTTTTTATTATTATTGTTGCATTTCTTTATATCCATATACTCCTTTTCTAAGCTGTATAAGTTGTTAGATCCTGTTTAAGTTTCTCAGCAGGTGCCTCTTTCTACACAATAACAGTCCCTAATGGCCATCCGTCCGATCATTGCGTTCAGCTACACGTCCCTTTGAAGTCGGGGAGTCTAAATGACTGTGTGTTAATGTTGGGTTGGAGTCGAAATAAGCTGAAGTCAAAATAAAACTTTCAGGGAATCCAGAAAAAAAAGAAACTCAAACTGTAAATTTAGTTGTTTTTTTTGTTTTGCCTCCACACCCCTCATATGGCTTTTCTTCATTTTTGTCTCTGCGACTCCTGGATCTACATTGTATCCTGTTCAGGTATTTTTGTACAAATAAGGGACTGATATACTCTCTGTTTATTGGAAATTAGAATAAAAGACAAAATTGCTATAAACCACATATGGCTGAACTTCTTCTCTGTTACTCTCCTGTAGGGGAAAGAAGGCATGATGGTTTTTAATATAGATTCACAAAAAGCTACGCCTGCCTTTGATGCGGCCGAGTATCACCAGCATTATGCTGTGGAGATGGTTTTATTCTGCTAGGAGATGGAAAGTAAGTTTAAGAATAGATACAAGTAATACAGTGGGGAAAATAAGTATTTAGTCAGTCACCAATTGTGCAAGTTCTCCCACTTAAAAAGATGAGAGAGGC
>JAUZNJ010036183.1:0-11958 GCA_034780135.1 Jordanella pulchra
TATCTATCTATCTATCTATCTATCTATCTATCTATCTATCTATCTATCTATCTATCTATCTATCTATCTATCTAACTCTAAATACATGTTGTTCACCCGAAGATAATTGTATACTTTCCAGGCCAAACACCTTAAGTTTTTTTAAAAATAAAAGTGATAAACAAGCAGTGTCAATCATGTTCAGCTATCAATATACCTTTAACTTTTTTTTAAATTCAATTATATTTTATTGATCCCCGATGGGAAATTCAGTTTCAATAATCCATAGATATTCTCATATTTTTCTTCCTTCTAGATCTTTATACACCTCTGGAACCCTTCTTGTGGCTTTCTCCAGTGCAGGTCTGCAAACATCTTATACAACCCTATATATCTATTTCATTTATTAGGTTTCAGTGCATTAAAGAAAGAATATCTAATAGTGTATTTATCTAATGAATTGATTTAACTTGTAATTTCCTCTGTAAATAAAAGATTGCCGTCACTCTTTGTCCTTCATTGTTCTGCAGCATTTCCCCTGTTGCTTTTCCCTGCCTTGTCCTTCATCGCTGTGGGAGGAATTCTGCTCCTTATGACTAACATGCAGGTGATTCCACTTTAAACAGGCTGCCTGTTCATTGTCGTTCAAATACTGCAGGTAGTTACAGTATAACTGCTTCATTTCCTTCTTTCATCTCGGGAAGGTGGGCAACCTGTTTGCGGCTCATCGCTCCACCATCATCACCCTGTACAACGGAGCCTTTGATTCTTCTTCTGCTGTCTTTCTCATCATCAAGGTAAACTCCCACTGCCCCAAGTCTGGTTAGAGGAACCAATCCAAGAGAAAAAAGATATATATATATCTATATATATATAGACATATATATATATATATATTTTTTTTTTGAAAACAGCTACCTATTTTAAACATCATCAAACACAAGCTACAAGAAACCTTTCTTCATTACTGCAGCTAAAGTGAAGTTTCTTTTGTTTTGCTTGCAAGTTATTTTGACACAATACATTTCAGTTCTCTTTCACTAAAACAGAGTGGACATCTTTCATTGTTTTCTTACAGAAGGTACCTTTAGTTTTGTCAGACTGACAGCAGTTGTGGGTGCATGTCGGTCTACATGTCAGCTTCTGGACGATGCCGAGTTCTCATGGACAGGGCTGTTTATATACCATGTTTCCTTTGGACTAAAGCAGATTTTCAACAAATTTTACCTCCACTGACGTGAAGGTAGAGACCAATGAAAAAAGGAATCTTGGCTAATTGTATGTAAAAAAATACTTTTACTTTCACAATTATTGTAAAAATAAATCTGACTTTCACTTTTACCAAAGAATTTCTCTTAAAGTATTTTTATTAGTTATTTTTTCAGTACTTTATACACTCTTGCTGCAAGACCTAAGAACTGCATAATTACTCTTGATTTATTTGATTTTATATTTCCAGAGATAGACAGGGAGGAGGATCCTCGCTCCATCTATCTATCCATCTGTGGTTCCTGGACTCAGAAACGTTAATGATACCCTAGTTTGGATCAAAATGTGTTTTATGTTAAAATGGCCTAGTCAAAGTCTAGACCTACACCTCACCTAAATATTGCTGTTCAGGTGTTATACCAATCCACGTATACTGAAGTTATTTTCTAACATATCTAAACACATTGCAGACTCTAAACATACAAAGCCGGTGGACTAAACTGAAACTAGACTATTGTTACAGTGAAAGGCAGATCCATAGGAGACTGACTCAGGCTCCCAAAAAAAAGAAGAAACTTCTTCAACTTTGAGAATCAGTTTATCCTCCCCCCTACAATTATGCATTAATTTGTGTGACATCCAAGAAAAGATGTGATTTCACAGACTGTGAAAAACCGACAGTGTGGCTGTATCTCTAGGAGGATAAAATAGATCCTACAAAGCTGTTCAGCTGTGGTATAAAAAAATCAACATTTATTCCTGACAACTAAAAGTTTATTTTTAACAACAATATTGGCTGTACAGTCAAACATCCATAAACTTAAAAACGGACTCTAATACCAGCTCAAAGGTGTCAGTAGCAAAATATTTAGAAGGATCTTAAAAAAAAAACAGGGCAGAGACAATAAGCCACAGATCCTTAGAGGCAATCAGGGCCTTTCTGAAGTCTTAGCGCAAACTGAGGTTAAAACTCCGTCATCTTCTTGTGTGTGTCCGCCTTCTTGTGCTCTTTCTGGATGGACTGCTCGTGTGCTTTCTGCTGGGCCAGCAAGCGGCGAGCCGCTGACAGTTTCTCCTCCAGCTGCTTCACTCTTGATGAATCCCTTCACACAAACGACAAACAACAAATAGTCATGAAGGCGGAGAGGAGAAAGATACGTTGATTTTAGCAGCTCTGACAGCTGTGGAAACTAAAGTTTCTCCAGAAATGTTCTGTCTATGGCATTTCTTACATCTACTAGAAACATAAAATATTATCTAGTGGCATCTCACAGCAGAATATAATGATCAAATGGAAAACAAAGTGGTTCTCAAAAGTCTACAAATCCCAGTAAAACCAGCAGGTTAATATAACAAACATGACACCATGTTTCAAAATCTTCTCTAACATAAACTGTAACATATTCTATCCAAAATCACACTATGACAAAATCCTTTAATAATGGAAAAATGAGCAACAATTGGATCAAATTCACAGCACCTTCAACTGTTATTTGGTTGAAGTACCTTTTGATTGATTTTGACCTTCAGGCTTTGGGAGCAAATCTAAAATCAATCATACTGAAACTGATTAACCTCAGATAATCTTCTGTTGACTGAACTTACTTGACATTTGCTCATTATCCTCATTTAACAGAAGCTCAGGTTTGCAGAACGATTACAAAAAATTAGAGAGATTCAACAAGGACTGAGCAGCAAATCAATATCAGACTAGATGACGAAAGACGCCTGATCAATTTCAATAGAAAATATGACAGATATTCCACTGAACTGTGATCCTGAACCATGTGGTATAACGGTGGATGAAACTAAGCAAGGTGTTGGGGCTGACCTGTTGTGAAAGATTAAATGCTACGTTTGAAGAGAATCAGGATTACTATTTAAAATCTGGGATTTTTGTTCTTCTGATTTTTTTTAAATAGGTAAATAAAACAATAATAAATGACTATCAATATCACTCTAACAAAACGTTTGTATTGTGATGCATTTTTCCCATAGTTCCAACTATAAAATAGTGACTCAGCAGAAAGCTACAACCGTTTATACTTATGACTGAACTTCTGTGTAGTTTGATATCCCAGTGAGTTTTAACCCGTAAACTTCCGCTGTCTGCTGAGAAGCTCCACATAAAGAGCAGGTTTATTTCCCAACACAGCAGGAAGTCCAAGCAAACGTCAAATCAACAAACGTTTGAGTTCATAAGAGGAGAACTAAAGGGTGAAAATGACAGTCAGAAACAAGGTCTAAAAGAAAATCTGTACAATTCACCTGATTAGACTCAACAAACATTTGCATCAAAAAGAGGCAAAGACATGGAGGCTGAATGCTGAGTTTAAATCAGAGGCCATAGTTAGTTTAAGGGTGTAATGAACAAACTCGTAGTGGGTCACTGCAGCTCGTTGATCTCTTTCCTTTTAACAGATTTGTTTGTTTTTTTACATGAATTTTACAGGATTTATGTGATATTATATGAAAGAGCTTTGAAAAACTCTCATACTTTTATAGAAATGATCTTTTCTAGGTTTTAGAGAAGTTTGCTCGGCATCAAACTGGGTCCATGTTCCGTACTCACCTGCCTGTCTGTCTGCCCAGTGACTCGCTCAGTTTCTGGATCTCTCTCTCTGTTTGGGCCACCCGCTCCGAAGCCTGGAACAGCCTCACATTCAGACTCTTCTTGGTGCTCTTGCCCGCTCTGTAGGCCTCCACGCCGGTCGCTCCTGATGGCACAACGGCGCCCCCCTCAGCAGGATCCGAGCTCCTGTCTCCAAGCTTGTGGTTTAAAAAGTCAAAGACGGTACGCTTCCCTCCAGTGGAGACCTTAGGCTTTCTGCGGCGCTTTGGCCTGGCAGTCTGTGTGCCATCTTTAGCAGCGCTGCTTCGGGTGCGCCTCTGTGTCAACTCGGCACACTCGTCCAGAGACTTCCCCTTCGGCAGGATAACGGCCATCACTGGCTCCACTCGTCCCTCTTGCATCTTCCCAAGACCTTTGGAGACGGACAAATCTCTGAAGAAAATATCTCATTTCACTCTAAACTCAAAAGTTAAAGATTTGGGGTTTTTCACCCATCTGTGTTTTTACTGGAGTACAAGTTTAACTAAATCAGCGCTGGAGCATCATAGAATGAATTAAAAATCCCTTTAAAATATGCATTTTGCTATTGTTTAATATATTAAAGTGGTTTAAAGTTTCAAGAAATTTCTAGTTATTAATTAGTCTGTCTCCTTAAAAGCTCAAATAGTTTGAATTATTTTGAAAAATGTTGAATAATGTTCACTCATTTCAGAAAGTAAAAATCAGAAGTAACTGAGTTAAACATTTTCATCCTTTATTTATTGTAGTTTTAATGATTATAGCTTACAGAAAACCTAACATAAAATATTAAATAAAATTTAAAAAACGACATCTTAAGCAGAATTGTCATAACTTTTCACATGCAGGTTGGTCCTTGTGCACTCAACACTTCCTCCAATAGCAGCCCTCAGGTCATCTGCATCATTCTGTCTCTCATCTTCCTCTTCAGAATTTTGCACAGATTCTCTATTTGGTTCACATCAGGAGACATGTTGGCCAACCATGGCCAGTAGCACCGTGGTCATGGAAACAAGAACCAGCTCTGGGTACCTTGGGTAGTTAGGGCAGGGCATGAAATCAGCATCTCCGTAAAGCAACAGAAGAAAGCGTTAAGGGATCTAAAGTGTCCTGCTTCATGGCTCTGTTGACTGTGGACTTCAGACAGTCCAGTAGACCAAGACCAGCAGGAACTGGACCTGAAGCAGCACAGATTCCAGGATGAAATGCAAGCTTTTCTTTTGTCCTAAAAGAGACATTTGAACCACCAACAGCTCAGATCTATTTCATCTTAGTAGGATGTTTCTAATGTTGTCTCTGGTTCATGCGTCTTAAGGAATGCATTAGTCAGCCATGTGTTGTTTGTTGGTTTGTCTGTGCATTTGGGCTCTGCCTGCAGCCTCAGTTCACTTCTTCTGAAGAAAAATACTTCAACAGACTTGATCTTATCTTTTTATTTTAGATTGTTATTTTATCTCTAACCCTAAATGTTTTTTAACCACTGTAAACTTTAGTTCTTTTTAAAGCAACGAATTACCTCACTTCTGTCTTCCTACAGAGTACAGTCAGCAGGTTTTAACCAAATTTGAATTCGTTTTTTTCTTCCACTGAACATCTTCTCTTGGTCAATGGGCCTGTAGTGGTTAATCTGACATGATTGGATTTTAAGTAATTAAATGTAAAAATCGAAATGATTAATACATTTGCAGGGAGGTTTTAATGTCTGGGGTAAGGTGAGTTGTACAAGCCTCATTTCTTTCCTGGTTTCCTGGTTTGTAGTTTTATTTTTTTTTAAATGTATATAAAAAAAAGGAATCACCAAAATCCCAAATTCAGGTCTGCAAATGCTGCCAAACGGAGAAGTGAAAATTAAAAACAAATGAGTAACTGTGCCACCTATAAACTAAAATCAGTGCAATATAAAAACTAGTATTAAAGATGTGGTTATATCTGAGCCTTCTCAAGGCCTATAATTTATTAATTTGTTTGTAAACCTGTTTTTTTTTTCTTATCAACTTAAAAAGGACTCAAATTAATGTAGGAGTTTTTTTTGTGAGAGATTACACTGCTACTTTAAATGCCTGATTTGGTTAAAGCCTTCTTTGAAATCTTAACCAAAAGAACCAGAACAGCTTGAAAGTAACCGCTGATTACCTGTAGGGTTTGTAAGAAGTGTATTTTATTTAAACAGAAGGACAACAGTGAAAAATAAAATGTTTTCAACATTTGTTCTCTTCTGCAGTTTGGACCTTTAAGATTGATACTGTTGTATGTTTTGGGTAAGTTTCTGACTATCATTTGGTTTAATTTAAACAATCTGTATTCGTCCCTCTGTACACCTAAAGGACCCATCCAGCTACACAACCAATAAATAATAATGGCCGACATTTCGATTCATGATTGTCTAGATTATAATCTGTTCTTCCATTCAAAAGCCATTTTCAAATGTTGTTTCTCTTATCATTCAGATACAGACTGACTTTCATTTCAGCAGCACTAAGAATTTCCAGCTAAAGTCTTTGTTTCTAATGTGTATTTTTCTGCCACTGCCTAAACATGCCTCTTATTTATTAAGCCTTATGTTTAGATCAATGCTTTTTGCAGATTAAGCACATCTTTAGAAATTTGCACCGATGAATCCTTTCACTCTTTAGTGACCTAAACCATATTTGAATTCAATCCTGACTTATTGACCTGGAATGCACCCATGAAGCAACAAAATTCAATAATAAAGCCATATTTTATTTTTTTTTTCCAAAAACGGGGCTTAACTTTTTAATCCATTTTTATAAGAATTTAAGCATCTTAAAATTAGAATATTTAACTATTTTATTTCATCTAACAATAAAACACAATAACTTTAATTATATATCTTATAATTATATATCAATAACTAAAATTATAAGGAAATAGAAAAATATTGAGTTAAAAAGGACAAAAATAAATAAATCAATATATCATAATATCCCATTTAATAACTAAACATATCCTTTATTTATCTATTATGTCATCAACTAATTAAATGTTCCACAAAACTATTACATACACAATTAAATACATAGCTTTTCCATTAAATACTTAAAAAATGTTTTTCTTTTTATATATATAAATAATTGGTTTACTGTTAAAAAAGGAAAATTAGAGGAAATCTGTAAGGGAAACAAAAATACCTTCTCAAAGAACTTAACTTTTCTTTTTTGATCATTTCTGCTGTAAAAACAATCTGAAAATAAATAACCAGGATGAAGTTAAATAAAGTTAATGTAAAATGAATAAATCTCTCACCTTTTCCGTATTCGTAGCCCATTTTCAGCATAAGCTTGGATCCGATGCCTTTGGTATGAGCCTCCCAGCCACCAAAGTTAGCACTGTTTGCTGTTACAGTGGATTCTAGGCCAGAGTCCAGAACTGTTACAACAGAAAAAAAAAAAAAAAAAACAGTGAAAATTTAAAACAAACTGATACAAAACCTCTAATTGATAAGTTAAACCTAAAAGCTGTAAACCAGTTTACATTTTACCACACTGTATTTTACTAATATTGTTTGTTTTCTGCATAGCTTTTTATACCTTTTGCATATCCCACTGAATCTGCATCTCCAGCTTCATCTGAATCCGAGTCAGAGGAGAGCGGGTCGTCTTCCCTCAGAGGTGGGATAACCCCGTCGGCCTCGACTACTGCATCTTTCATCAGCAGCGAGTCAAACTTTACCGTGTAGAAACCGCTGTCGATGTCTAACAGGAGACAAAACATCAGAAATCGGATACCTTGCCTATGCCCAAAAAAGGATGCTGTTTTATTCCCCCAGACGATGCATCCATCGTCCCTTCACCATTAACTACCTTTTATCTTGGCCGGGTACCAGATGCCGTCCTCGTGCCGAGCCAAGCAGGCTGATCCCTCTTCAAGATTACTGAGGTCAGACTCCAAGAACTCTCTGAGCTCCGACACAAACACCACCTCCCCGTGGGAAAACCTGCAGGAATCAGAAAATACTTAAAGATGCAGAAAAATCTGAGTTAACGACATCAACAAACGCCACAGACTGAGGGACCTGACTAAAACCACATTTAGCGTTTAGCGCTGTGGAAATTAACTTCAACAACTGCACACATCCAAACAGCCCAATATGTACATGTATTCGCCCCCCCAGTCCTTCTGCAGCCTTTCAACAGGATTTAGCTTCTTCTGAGGTGGAACCAACATGTATGTATCTACAGCTCAACTCAACATGATTTAGACTCCTGATGGTGAGTTTGGGGCGGGCAAAACAGTGTCTGGACTTAAATCTGTTAAGAGTCCTAGATTGTTAGAGCTAAGGAGTCAGGTGGTGACAAGGAGGTCAGTCACATGAAATGGCAGTGAAATCCCAAAAGTTTTAGATGCTGTGTGAGAAATTCAGAAACTGTTCAGTGAGACAGGGATACTTTTGTAAAAAAGTCATAAACCTTTTAAGAATTTACCTGCAGCTCTCCTGAAAGCGACATTTGTCCTCCAGGTAGAACGGACACGGCTTCATCGCTCTCTGAGTCGGGTAGACGTAGAGCACCCTGACCTGTGCCTCCTCTCCATCTGGCGGCTCTGCCCCGACCACCATGGCGTTGTGATATTCTAGCGTCCCCCAAGACGTCCTGTAGGGGGCTCTTACTTTGGTACCACTGAGCTCATCTTCACCCTCCTCGTCTTCATCCTCCTCACACTCCACCCCTCTACCCTCTATGCCTTCATCCTTCTCTCTGGTATCAGAGCTGCTACCTGAACACTCTCCCAGTTCGGAGTAAAAAGCAGCAAACTCTGTACTCAGACTCTCATTTGCCCTGCTGCTGTCACCGGCTGCCTCTGAGGGGTTTCCCTGCAGCTCGTTGCTTTCCTCTAAACTGGCCAGCAGCCGACTCTTTTTGACAGACACCAGACTGGCTTCTGTGAGCTCTATCAGCTGATGAAGGTCTTCCTTTAGTTTGAGCAGGTCCGGCTGCTGGCTTGGGTCCAGGCCAGCCGACAGGGCGGCCTCCACCTGCTGCAGCTGAGCACCGTAGGCGGCGATCGCAGCCTCCAGGGTTTCTTCATCCATACTGACTGATGGGCGCAGCGGCCACCATCAAACCGCCCTGACCTGAGTAAAGAAGATAGAAGTCAAAACTGGAACCGGAAAAAACTCAAAACCATAAGAACGGATGGATGGACAAAAAAAAAAATACTTCTACCAACATCTTTTTTGTAAAAATCTTAAAAGCTCCTCCGAAAGCCCAAACTGACTGAAGCGGTTTCAGTTTAGATAATAGCAATATTGGATAATTAGTATTCTTATTACTAGAGATGCAAGGATCCTATATTTTTATCGCTATCGGTCCGGATGTAAAGAAAAAAAAATGACATCGGGTATCAGTGAAAGTTGACTGGATATAAAGGCTGATCTATTCATTCTAGCTCTATGTTATCCACTTCCGTCATGAGGCAGCGCAACAACACA
The DNA here is from genome assembly GCA_034780135.1 of Jordanella pulchra. Taxonomy (NCBI): domain Eukaryota; kingdom Metazoa; phylum Chordata; class Actinopteri; order Cyprinodontiformes; family Cyprinodontidae; genus Jordanella; species Jordanella pulchra. The sequence continues at coordinate 9,228 of JAUZNJ010036183.1, forward strand.
ACACGGTCATACTGTTAAAGATGGAGCAAGCAAAGAGATCGGCTGTGTGGAGGTTTTTCACGCTATCTCAGCCTACTAGCCCAGTGGATACTTGCAATATTTGTGGAAGAAATGTTTCAAGGGGTGGTGTTATGCCTTCCAGCTTTAATAACACCAACTTAATGGAACACCTACAGAAATTTCATATCAACGAACATGCTGAGATTATCAAACAAAAAGGAAGTAGAGGGAAGTGGGAACTTTTGATGGAAGTGAAGGAAAGAAGTAAACATTTTAAAAGTAACAGGCCAAAAAACACCTCCACAAAATACCATTTGTTAGGTAATAATTAAGTGAAACAAATGCATGATTTTTAAATCAGTTTAGCATTGTTTTTGTTTTTAAATCACAGATATATTTTCTCATCTAATATATCCCTGTAGTATTTCTCAGCAAAAGATTTCCCATAACCCATTTATTTCTGCTCCTGGTCTTGTCAGTCGCATTTCTTTTCTTTTTTTCTTTTATGTGCAGCTGGAAATGTAAAAACAGGTGGAGTGGGCTTTGCATCAGTGCTGCAGCTTCTGTCCTTTTAGCAGTGGTCAGTAGATGCTGGCTGCTGTCTGGGTATAGAAGAGCTGGTTTCTAGCAAAGGATTTGGCTGCAGAGAAGTACAGATAGCAGCTGATAAGCAGTTAGTTGGATTAGTGAACTGTGGTCACTCAGAAAAAACATCAGTATGTAGGGGAAAGAAGTTTTGCATTGGTTTTTAGGGTACTTTCAAAATAAAAACATGTGCAACAGATGGACTATTTTCCACATCTAGTCAGAGAAATTAGGAATTTAATGGTTGAATCACCCAGGTTTTCTGATAAATGATTTATATACTTGTTTGTTTTTCCATTTAATTCAATTTAACTCAATTACCTGTAACATAAATGTTTAAAAAATCCACCAAATTAGTACAGGATTAGGGGTAGGTTTAAATAAGTTATGTGTGTAGGTATTACATATTACCAAGTTTTTATATGGAAAGTGGGTCGGTGCAAATAAGCTTTTTGCTGCTGTCTACCCCTTTAAGGAATTACTGAAAATGTTTTGTCGGCTTTTTAAGAAACTCAGAAGAAAATCGGGTGCTCAAATAAATAAAGATTATTCTTGTCCTGACAGATCCAATCATTTTTATATATATCTATTACTTTTATCACTTTTTACATTTAATGGCTCACTAATTTAAATCTTAACCTGTCTTTTGGCCAAATGATTATTTAAAGAGGCATTTATTTACATTTCATTCTCATCTTTTACTTATTGCAGGATTGGTTATCCATATAATGGTTCACAGGGCTTAACTCCTGGTCTTGTCTGGCTTACAAATTGAAACAATAAGAGCTTATTTCCAAGGGGATAGAATAACTCCCTCTCAAAGCTAAAATCATACCTATGTCTTCTCTGAACAATGAAACCTACTGAAACACATTTTTAGCCACTAGCCATCTTCTGCGTAGATTGGACCGACACTGGTGATAAAAGCACATTTATTACCTCAGTAAAGAGTCGTTTTCTGTAAAATCAGCTCCAACCTCGAGAGAAGTGACAGTTTCATGCTTTGTTATTTTAGTAAGAAGCCAGGAAGAAGAAAAAAAAACTCGACCCAGGACAGGAACAGACCGGTGTCAGTTTAGCGTAAATTAATAAAGGTTTGACTTCCGGTCATACAGCTTTTCTTTCACAATAAAACGAATATTTGGGTTTCCTTTTTTTTCTTTTTTTCTTTTTTTTTTTTTTACAATTTTAAAAGTAAAGACCGGGATAACTCAATTCAAACAGGTGGCTTAGGATTGCTGTTCTATTTCACACATGGACGTTATAAAGGAAGATAAACTAACAAGATCTACTTGTTTAAACTTTTCTTTAGTTTATTGAGTGACTTAAAAACACAATGATAAAGTAGATTAGGTTATAACAAACAAGAATATAACTTACTTTAATACAGATGATGCACAGCTCTTGAGGTGTGAGACCAGGAACCCGTTCTTTCCTTTATGCATTGAGAAAAGACAATGCTTCAATGAGCTTTTTTTTTTTTTTTTTTTTTTTTTGCTGAAAACAAAATTTGAAAATTAGGTTTATATTTATAGATGAGGTGTAGGTTACTTCTGACATTTTTTTATTGACGTGTTTCAGCGTCGGTGAGATAAAACGCACCTAAAAGATTTAGAGCGTTTTTGCTGTTGCTGTCGTTGTTTATTTGCTATTGCTTTTTTACTAAAATCAAATTTTGGACTGCATTAAAAGCGTAACATTGATGAATTCTTTGAAAGCCAAGAAGTTTAAAAATTTGTAATTTTTTTGGTTTTGTTTGTTGTTTTTTCTTTGCAGAATTTGTATTTACAATTTGTATTTCACAAAATGCCATGCCTGTTTTTTATATTATTATTATTAATATTATTACTATTATGGTTGTTATTATTATTATTAGTGTTTTTTATGGTAATAATAGTAGTAGTATTTATTTATGTATTAAAGTCGTGACATTTTGCGCAGGCCCATTTTAGTACACCTGATAATAATCACTCGTCTTTTAAACATGCATTTGGATGGTACAAATAGAATAAACAAGAAAAATGCAGGCCATAGTCTAAAAAATATTCCCCTCATATTCACAATATGACAAAGATGATAGATAGATAGATAGATAGATAGATAGATAGATAGATAGATAGATAGATAGATAGATAGATAGATAGAT
>JAUZNJ010036184.1:0-11957 GCA_034780135.1 Jordanella pulchra
TCTATCTATCTATCTATCTATCTATCTATCTATCTATCTATCTATCTATCTATCTATCTATCTATCTATCTATTTTCGTCTATTTCAAACTACTTTGCAGGTTCTTGTTTCTGTCATATTCATCCTACAGTTTAGCGTACATCATTCACTGCGTTTCAAAGGAAATGCAACTTTTTCTAGTTCTTTCTGATTCTCGTGTCCGTATTCTTCGCATATATTTCCCGTATTCGCATATATTTCGCATATATTTCCAGTAATTTTCTCTTATTCTTTTCTATAAACTCAGAGATCAGGGGACTGATCCTCCAGAACTGCTTGTTGATTTGCTGTAAATGTTAGAAACTGCAGGCAGGAATGATCGCCTGTAGTGGTCTGTGTCTCAGCAGCTCCTCAAGCCTCTGACTGAAGATCCTCTGCTTGCCTGAGTCCTTAATGTCCCTCCGGAAAGGTCCAGGGTTGTGACCAGGGTCAAGCTGTAAACCCGCCTGGGTCAGAGGGGCTCCTGGACGGTACCGGTTCAGTTTAAGGCCCAGACACTCATCAGCTGAACATCCATCAGTCAGGACTGCTGGAAGCAGCTGGAGCAGAAGATCAGTGCTTCACCCTGCTTCATCACCATGGCAACGCTTCAGGAGGCGGAGTCCTCTGCACCCAGAGATCCTAGGAATTAAAAACCTCCAGAAAATTAATGTAACTCCAATAGACTGAGCTGCTCTTGAAGTGGAATATTTTCAGCCTTTATTCCTGATTTTGATGATTGATTTACAGATAATTAAAACCCCCAAAATGTTTCTATAAAACAGCTTGGATTGTTTCAGTGGATGTTAAGGAGCTTCTAAATAGTCACATTTATAATGTAAAACATGAACTTAGTTTTAAAACTGAAGTCAGGAAACCTGTCAAGCGAAGAGAAAGGTAAAACGCACCTGAGCTTCACTCTGCTGCAGCTCCTCTCACCTTCAAAAGCAGAGCAGCTGCAGGACAAAACCAAGCAAATATCCAAAAGAACAACAAACGATTACAAACTTTCATTGACTTTATGGAGCAGAAAGCAGAGATCAAATATTTTACCACCTTCTTCATTGATAAATGGAGACAGAACTATGTTTAAAATGTGTTTAATTCATGAAAATGATCAGTTTGTCACTAAGAAAAGACACATATTTATGAAATCAGAGTTATTGTTTTACAAGTTCAGAGATAAAGTTTTTCTTATATAAACGGAAAAGATATTTAATGTCTGATAAAGTTTATTTCTTCTAAAGTTATTTTAAACAAAGCGGTTCCGAATATTTCAGGTTTGAGGATTTTTTTTTATCTCTGTAGGATTTTATTTCTTCTTGGGTTGTTTTTAATAATCCTGGACCATAAAACCCAATCAGAACCGATTCAACTGTTGTGTCAAACCAAACATCCAGTTGAAGGAATTCAGATAAAAGATTTTAAGATTTAATAAAAACAAATCATCAGAATCCATTCAGGTGATTTTCTGGCCCGAAACCGGAATCAATCAATAAAAACCAGATTGGCTTCAAAGTTCTGATTATAAGGTGGGTCGGAACCGAACCTCCGGGGTTCACCTGGGGTTCCTTGACGCTGGCAGTGCCGAACGGAACCGAACCTCAGCTCAGTTCGGACAGGAGCATTTGCACTCGGAAATGACCGGGTACTGGATGTGGATCCAGGAGCACCTCTGGGTCCGTTTCTGCGGGCAGAACCACCTCAGGAAGGTTAAATGAGTCACTTTGGCAGGTTTGCATACCATCCCCTCCGGAACCGAACAGGACCGCTCTCTCTGGCAGCTCCCCACCTTCAGGTGGCGCGGCCAGAACCGCAGGCCCAGTTCGGTCCATGCGTAAACCACCGGGCACAGCGTGTAGGCCCACAGCATCCTGCGAAGCTTCCGGTTCGCCTTTTGCTTCTTTCCGAACAGCCCCTCCAGCTCCAGGGTTCGGATCTCTTTGGGCATGGGTCCTGAAAGCCTGAGGTTCTGATCCAGGTCGTCCTCGGACGGGTCCTCCGGTGGAAACACTGACATGAAGTCCGGGTTGAAGTGGCTGCCCAGAAGGCTCCTGAGCTCCGTCCCGTTCAGGTCCTTCTCCTTTGGGTCCAGCAGCGGGTCCGGTTCCTCCTTCGGAACCTCCACGGGCATGGAGTCGCTGGGAACCGGCCGGATGAAGTGGTTCAGATGTTGGCTCACCCCGTCCTGGATCCACAGATTCAGGGAGAGGAACAGCAGGGGCCAGCGGGAGGGGTCCATCCCACCGGTCCGGTTCTGCTCCACAGAAAGATCTCAGAAGAACCTCCGGGATCAGCTCCGAGCTGCTGCGCGCTGCAGGTTCCGCTCAGACAGCTCCTCTACCTTCATGGTGGCTGCAGCTCCCCGTCCTCCTGGAGCCGAACTGACCCGGACTTTCACTGTGCGCACAGACCCAACAGGAGGCTGATGTCATCCGAACCGAGCCGGAGCCACACCTCCGCGCATTTACGCACCAACAGGGAGCCTTTGGAAGGAAGGAGGAGTGAAAGAGGAAAGCATCCAGAACAGGTCCCGAAAAATCCTTTCAGGTAAATGGTTCCAGCACCAACCCGGACCTGGAACAAGGTCTGGTTCGGCGGCAAACAAACGACTTTCTTCATCTCTGCTCCTCAGATCTGCAGCTGAAGCAGAACAGAGGCGCTTTTCAGGGGCCTCTGGTGGCCCTGGGCCCCAAGAACCTGAGCGAGCTTTTAAAATGAGCTGAAACCTGAAGCTGCAACAGAGTTTTTATCTGTAGTTTATTCTTTATTCACAGTAAAGCAGATTCTAATTTGTATTGAAGGATTTAGTCTTTCAGATCTTTTCTTTAAAGCTCCTGTTTTTCAGCCAATAACTAACTGACCTACTGGAACAGAAACTGTCCCAGTGCACCATGGGATTTACTAAATGCTGGACACTCCATGAATATGAGCATAAAGAAGCAGCAGAAATATTCCACAAAACTGCAGATTGAAATTTACCAGCAGAGATTTTTATCTGTTCATTAGAAGTTTAAGTTTAAACACGCAAGTCAAACAGTGATGATCCAATCAGACCTCAGGTGTCGACCAAGTTCACCAAACTTCTTTCTGACATCATCATGGTGATTGGCTGCTGCAGATGTGACCTGCTCTGAACCCCAGGTGTCCAAAGTGCGGCCCGAGGGCCGGTTTTAGCCCGAGGGATGATTCTTGGTGGTCCTGAACTATGATTCTAGAGATGTTTGGTCCAATCGCTCTGCTTCTCTCTGATGTGATTTTTCGATCCGGTCATGCTGAAGGCTCCCACCATGCAGAGGGGCACCAGGTGTCCTGGGCTCTATGTTCCACCTCTGTTCCTCAGATTTAAACATTGTTCCCTTTTGATAAGTGAAGAACAACAGTAAATCAATGAGAACACCGCCGCTGTCAGAGTGAAACATGAAGCTGTGCTGCGCAGAACATAAAACTACAGGGAAAGAAATATTATTAACAAAAATATGATGGAAACGAGGTTAGAAGGAAATAAAACAGCCGCTCCAAAGGCTGTGGAGCCGTTTCTAACTGGAAGCTGATGTCTGAATGTGGTAAAGAGGAGAGTGATAATCGGAGTGCGTCCTTCAGTAGCATCTCTCTGGTTCCACATCGGTTCCCTGAAGCTCGTCAAGGATCTCTGTTTCCTCTCCTCCTGACCTCCTACCAGGGTTAAAGGTCACTGCTGATGAAAGTCTCTTATTGACTGTGTTCGTCCAGCTTGTTTCCAGTCAGGCTGCTTTACCCTCTGATTCACAGATGTGGCTTTAATGTGTTTAATTTTGCGTCTCTATTCCTGTCTGACTAATAATATCATTGAGCAGATCAGTGGTCGACCTCGGTTGGAGTCGAGAGCAGATGCACCAGTACCGTGCATCCTGAGTACGAAACGACCTGATGTCTGGTACGTTCAGACCTTTAGTTCAAAAGAAAATGTTTGTACAGTTTTAACTGATGTAAAACAAAAATCTCCAAAAACATCCGAATCCCTGTTTATTAAATCGGACTTGTTGATAAAAATCCACCCAAAACATCTAAAGCGAGATGATCAACCTGAAAACTTTGCTGCTTCTTACTTTTCTATTTCACCAGGTGAACCTGTCGGACCTTTTTATGTTATGTTCACGTCTTGGATGACTAACAGATCGATTTTCATTAATTGCTGTTTTAGTGAAACATTGTCCATTAAGATTAATGTTAAGCTGATAGAAATTTATCTTTTTTTGGCCCCAAAATTACTTTTACTTCACATTTCTGACCCACATCTGATAGGAAGGATCATAGAAACAGCCCCAAATATCAGAGCAGGAAGACTAAGATGGCCGCCGCTCCGTTATCAGATCAGGCTGTTTCCTCCTGGTGAGGAAGCAAAGACTCAGCGGCCATCTTTGTTTATTCCTACTGTTGAAAGCACAGATGAACTGGAGCCTGACTGGTGGCCCTTTGACCAGGTTTGTCCAGAAATTTTCGGCGGCGGGTAACTGAAGGCTGACAAGAGACGGTTTAACAAAACATTTTTTTGTTTTCTTTCTTTTTCTAAGGTTTAATCCTGTTTTTTCATCTCACACTGCTTCAGGTTCCAGGTCTGCTCTGGAGCCTTCATGCATATTCATCTCACAGCAAAGATCCTTTTCAAACATTTTGCTGCCATCCAGCAGTCAGAAATATGCGATTCAGTTCTGCTTGCAAAGTAAAAACCAAAGCTGCATCTGTGTGTTTACTGTATTTAAATGATCATTTTCTGCTTCATCTCATGAATCATTCAGCTTTTTACATAACTGTGAATAAAGAGGAATTCTCTCATCTAATCTCGGTCTTCTTGTGGTGTTTCTTTCCATCTGCATTGACTCGTTCACTTGCTGTATCCGTGTCCCTGCAGCAGCGGGGGAACATCGGCCTGTTCTTGCATCCTAACAGAAGCGTCAGAGGTTGCCTTATTTATTTTGGAGGATTTAAGTCAGAAAATGTTCAGTAACAGTCGAGGATTTCTTCTGGGAACCGCCGCCCTCCTGCCTCTGGCTCCAGCTGAATGTTGGGTAATTTAATGGTGGTGACAGTGTGTGACGGCGCCGCTGTCGTATCTGTGTACAGAGGAAGTCGGAGGCGGAGAGGTGATGCTCAGATAAAACTTCCTCTCTTCTTTGTGAGCCTTTTATCATCCACTTCCATATCTGGGGCCCGTTGAAGGCCCTCGGGGGACCCATGTTCATGCTGGGATGATTTAGAGGCCTGAGGTGCTTTTAAGGGTTTGTAAGAAAAGCAGCCACTGTTTGCTGAGGTCATGGAAGGAGTTCAGATCTGTGGACTCGCTGAAATCAAATGAAAATAGTTTCAGTTTCTTCAGAAACTAACGGACCCAGAGGAAGCTCTTCTATTCAGGCTGGAGAGGAAGTTTAGGAAGCAGCAAATGTTCAGGAAATCCAAATATGGCCGTCATAGGAGCCGTCCTCATAAAGCTGAAGCTGCCGTTAACCTTTAGCATAGCATGCTGCGCTTAGCGCTTTGACTTAAAGGAGCTTTGCATAAGTTTTAAAGGTAAATCTGTTCTTTGTCTTTCATGTTCTGACAGTAACCCTAAATATAAAAGGTCTCTCCTCTGGGGCTCCATGGGAGCTCATGAGTGTGTGTGTGTGTGTGGGGGGGGGGCTTTAGCTGCACGGCTGCTTTAGCTCATTAAGGTTTGATGACATTCGATTCTTTTTTTTAATAAGGTTGTGATCTGCACTTTGACTAGACCATCTGTGCTGATGTTAATGTTGGAACCACTCTGTGTTTGGAACCAGTTTAACTCCAAACAATTGGCAGGAAGTGCTTTGGTTTACAGAGGAGTCCATGAACCAACCAGTGACTGCTCACATCACCAGCCCTCCACCGCCGTGCTCCACAGCTGGTATCAGGTGCTTTTGTTTCCTCTGCTTTGGTTTCTCGTTCTCCCTGAAGTCTCGTGCTTCTTATGTTCTGCAAACCTCCATCTTGTTTTTAGGGTTTAGATGCTTCCTCTTTTCTCTTCATGTTCCAAACCTGAACACTTTGGTCTGAATTTGCTGTGAAGATGAACAGCTGTCCTGAATGCTTTCATCAATGACCTTTGACCTTTCCTGGGATTATAAAAACCTAAACATGTTTCAGAGGTGTTCACAGATAATGATCGGTGCGTTTAACCAGCAGCACCGGTCTGATTCTTTCTGACCCTGATCTTGACCCAAATGACCGGATCGGAACAGATGGTTGAACACGGACCTGGAGGCTCTTTCTGGTTCCAGGTTCGTCTCAGCTTGTTATCGTGTCTGTAATTGTTCGGTTGACCTGCTTCTACAACCTTGGAGCCGTCTCTCCCAAATGGAGCGTTCAAATCGCCTCGGCCATCTCGCCATCAAAGCAGCTGCTCCGAGGGGAAAAGCAACGAGAAACGACACAAACAACAAACACCAGATCCTTGTGTGGGTTTCATCTGGCCGGGTCACGAACGTCCCTCATCCTGGGAGGCCCGTTGATTCAGCGTTAAGATTAGACCGAGGCTGCATCCAGAAAACATCAGACGGAACATCTAGGAAGGAGATCAGAACCGAACGAGTCCCGCAGAGGAACGTGGAGCCACTCATCCACAGCGTGGCTCCGTATCTCAGCCCCGCCATGTGAAATCAAAGGAACATGTGCATCTGTGTCCGTATGTCATGGAGGAGCAAACTCCAAGCCTTTGATGATAAGCGACTGGGATTGCTGGCGTTCAAAGGTGACGTCATGTTTGGGTCGGACTTCCTCAGACACTGATCAAAGCTTCAAGCACTTTTCTGCTCATCATCTTCATCTGTTGCTTCTTGTCCAAAAACCAGAAGATGTTTCTGTCGCTCATAGAGCAGCTTTGAAGCGTTAACCTGTGAAGGAGTTTTTATTTTTAGTTTAATAAACCTCTCTCCATTTTTAGATTCATACCATGTTAGTTTTCACCAACAGACGCCTCAAGGAAAATCATTCTGATCTGGTCTCTTCTGAAGGTCTGTGTTAGTCTGTCCTGAATCCTAGAGGCTCGGAGCAGAAAAACATCTCCTACTGAAAGTGAACGACTGTTCCTGGCAGCGTGAGCAGCCCGCCAGCGTTCCTGTGGTTTGGAGTGGTGCTGTCCAATGCCCCGAAGCTCAGGAGATTCCAGGAGTTTCACATTTTCCCACAAAGTATCTGGAAAGGGTCCAGAGTCTGGCTGCTGCAGATTCCTGCTCTGATGCAGATTTCTGGCTGGTTTTGGATTTTTAAATTCTGCCTTCATCCATAAGCTGCTTTATGTGAAAAACAAAAGAGAAAAAATCACTGTGTGATTCATGGTAAACCATGACATCACTTCCTGCTCTGATGGGGCTCATTATCAACCCAAATGCTTCAGATCTTACAGGTCAAAAATATTTTTGCTTTTGATTTCCTGGGAAAGTTATCACTGATCTAAAAAATTGCATTGCAGTTAATATCTCGATTTAATAAAAATCTGGTCTCACATCACATTATGATTGCATGTTTTTATACATTTGTTTTGACTTTTAACATAAATAAATGTTTGTTCCAGTTTCAGCTGAAATTAAACCATCTTTAGAAGAACTGGATGAGAGAAAACGTCCTGAAATAAAGCAGCTATAAAGCTGATCTATGAAGGAAGCCGTGCATCTAAAAGCATCTTTGATTGAAAGCTAGTTGGCTCCATCTGTTCTTTATCTCCTCTGAAACAAACGACACAATGCTCTGATTTCACTTTAGTTTTTATTCTTTCAGTTCAGCAAAAACTTTAAATGCCAAAAACACAGACGACTGCAGCAGAAACATGTAAATACATTAAGTGCATTTCTGGTTGTAAAGCTGAACTCGGAAACGTCACTATAAGACATTCAAACATGAGCAAACTCACAAGTTCGTTCTTCATTCATCTCCATCATCAGTTCTTCACCAAAAAGGATTCAGGCCACTGAAACCTGGTCCACTTAGAAACAGGAAAGAAAACACAGGAACTGGAAGCAACTAGCTTAGCAACAGGCTCTGTTAGCACAGATGTGAGGTCTGCATTAAAGTCAGAGTAATGAGAAAATTGATGCTAAAATCAAAATTCTGTACATTTCAAAGAAATTTGTGCCAATTGTGAGAAGAGTCAGAGTTTAAACCGTCTGACCTCCTTAAAGTGGCGGTTTTTCAGCAGCCGTTCTCCTCTTTCCTCACCTAAATCCAACCTGTAGTAGAATAACAGAAGCTGCCACAGTTAATGCCCTGTTGCATCAAATCTTCAATTAGCTTTTATTCCATAATCAGAATGTGCAAAGGTTAGAAAACGTGCTGTTTGTTTATGTTTTCTGTTTTTTTTAATACTGTGCATACATGTTAAGAAGGTGCACATGTTCCAGCAGGTCCACATGTCATCACTTCTGAACATCATGAAGAAAACGTGCAGCTTTTGGCTCCTGCTGCTTAAAAACCAAACAGAAAATGACAACAGTTATCGAGGGAAAGCAGAACCCAAAGGGGGGGGGGCGTGCAGAGCGGGCGGCACCAGATGTCAGAGGAGGCACAAACTGGACTCAAAGCTTCAGGACTACAGTCTACACCATGCTGACAAAAACGCCAGTCTTTAGATTTAAGAGTAAAAAAATAGTTGATGTGATAAAGACTCTGGAGATGAATCTGTTGGTACGAATATTTACACAAAGATCATTTTCAATTCAAACGGAAACATCTGGACGTATCCAGCTGAGAATCAGCAAAGTTGGACAAAAGTGTACATTCAGTTCATGCTGGGGGGGGGGCTGCAGGGGGCGCTGTGCCTGGGTTCTGGTTGCATTGATCATTTTTTGTAACAGTCGATGCCATTGGCTCTGAGGCTTGGTGGAGTTGAACCAGCAACTTGAAGTTAATCGGAAAATGCGGGAGAGCTTCTGCCTGGCCAAATGCTGTTGCTGTTGTCATGGCGACACAGTTCAGGTTTGAGATTTAAGCTTTCCCCAAGTCAGCAGCAGAGCGTTTCAGTGTATTAATGATTAGTAGGCGCCTGATCAGAGCAGCGGCGACCCCCGACCTTTAGCTCCGACCACTGGATTAACAAACACTCACATCTTCAGAAATCAGCCTTATCAGACTAAACGGGTCACAAAGCCGAAGCCTTTCAGCTTTATGATGCTTTCCAGTGCATTTTTCCACCTAAATAAAACAATGTAGTCAGGCCACCAGAAGCCTTCACCACAAGACGTCAGCAAACCACAAAGTTCTGCCAACCGTAACGGTGCGTTTTTATTACGATTCCTCAGGATTTGTTGTTTGATCAAAGACGGGATGAAACCTGCCTCTCCTTAGAATAAGAAGAATAATCGCATTGTTTGAAAACTGAAAGGTCTGCCCCTAATTTCAGACCAATAATCCACAGACGGGCCAGTAAAATATGGAATATTGTAACAGAAACGATGCAAACTGGATTCATGGAAAACATGTTTTCTACTTGATTTTAGATTTGAAGACATTTTAAAACAGCTGGAGAAGAATTAGCACCAATGGATCCTGGCTGGTCACCGATTCAAACAAGCTTGCATGTTCCTCCAGATGTTTCCTTCTGTCTGGATGTCATCCTTTCTCCTGCCGTCTGCTGACATCAGCTCTACTTGTTGCTCGCTGGTTTCTTTGGACTGGAAGAGGTCTTTACTGGTCTGATCTCATGGATCGATGACAAAGATTTAAGGTTTCTGAAGCAGCTTTCAGCTTCGACATGATGGTGAAGGGGGGGGGTCTTCCAGGACTCATGAGGTAAAAGGAATCGGACTCAGTTGTTTGTAGTGGCTTTAATGTAACGATCAGTCTGCGCCGCCGCCGCCTTCCTACAGTGTGCTGCTGAGGATCTCTGACACCTGAGCGTTCGTTTGGTCATCCGAGTCCACTTCCTGGGCCACAGCTCCCTCTGGCTCCTCCCCCTCCTCTCCAGACTCTGGCGTCGCCACGACCACCGACACCCCCGCAGCCGTCACAGTCTCCTCCCCCCAGCTTGGTGACGCATCCCTGCAGGGCTCCACAAAGATCCTGCGAACATGGGGCCGCGGCTCCCGGTGCCGGGCCTTACGGCTCTCCAGGACGCAGGAGGCGTGGCTGACGTAGGTGTGGCCCTGTGCAGGGGGCGGGCCCCCCAGTAGCGCGAGGTCGCCATCCAGCTGCTTGGTGTAGACGCCCTCGGACAAAGACCCGCTCAGACTCTCCCCGCTGTTGCCCCGGAGCCAGCGCTGGGGCCCGCTGAAGTACTGCCCCCGGTGGCTCCTGGAGAGTAGCTTGCGTTTGGCGGGGGGATTGGCGAGGGCTTTCAGTGGGAGGGGGCCCTCTGCAGTGAGAGACAGGCCCTCCAAAGTCTTGGTGGCGTCGGACAGAACCGGGGAAAGAGGGAAGGACCGGGGCAGATCTTTGTAGAACCTGGGGGACAGTGGGAGGGAGGGAGATGTGGGGAGGGTCCTGGAGCGAGGCGGGGTGGGGAGGGAAAGATCTGAGGATGGAGAGGAGGAGGGGAGGACAGGATCCCTCCTGGGAGTGGAGATGGGGGGGTCTGTCTGTGGGCAAACACTGCACCTGTGGGGGGGATCAGATTAAAGACTCTTTTCAGAAAAGCTGTAGACAGTTTCGGGGCACCCCAAACGGGTTCGACGTTACCTGAGCTCGTGGATCTGCAGGACGTCGGGGGCGCTGCCCCCCAGAGAGTGCATGAGCTGCTGGGACAGGTCGGCGGTCGGAGAGTAGAGCAGGTCCATGTCTCTGGGGCTCAGGGCGTCGCTGGAGTCATAGTCACTGTCGGTGGGCAGGAACACCTCGGAGGAGCCGTCCTCATCGGAGCCGAGCAGAGAGTCTGTCAGACGGAGGTCAGGGTCAAAGTGTGCTCCCAGTTTTCCCCGGAGAGGAAACCCTTCATACGCACCACTGATGGCCTTTCTCTGCCGCAGCTCCGGGGATGGAGACGGCGTCGGCACATAGTCCATGGTGGAGGACGTGGAATCGGTCTTCTGCTGTCCAGAGTCACTCTCTGGAGCGCTGGCGTCCACCAGGCAGGTTATGAGGACACCGCCATGGGGCTGCTTGTAGCGAGCATACTGCAGGGCGTCCGTGATCCACCGGAGGTCACGCCGCATCTCATCCAGCTGCTGCAGGAGCAAAAACAAAAGAAAATGGTGGACCTGAAATAGGATGTTTATGAGGAACTCCAAAGCCTGGTTCACTTCTAACTTCCTGAAGCTCAACCTCCTGGTAGGAACTGACAGTTCCCAGCATCCTCCATAGGACCCTTTCCTTCCCGTTCTGGCTATTTTCACCTATGCAACATTCACTGTCTTCGTCCTTCTCTTCCCCTCGCTCTGCTTCGGTTCTGGTCCGTAGTCTTCTCACCTCCCTCATCGATTACTGCGACTCTCTGATTTATGCCTTCTCATCTTTGAGGGAGACAGACTCAGTTCACCTGGAGAAGAGGAGCCCAAGATGGACACAGAAGGTAACCAGTTGTTTACCTTCTGGAGTAAATGGTTCCTAAGAAACCCTCCATCCTTACGCTGGTAACCATGGTAACACAGGACTAAAGGCTGATTCACAGCTCAATGCTGATTGGAAAACATACTTTAGGATTTCTGACTGACAGCGTCATGAGTCGAGAGGGAGAAGCGATTATTCAGTCAAAACGCCGTCTGGTGCTGAAGTCTTGTTGTGTTAGAAAGCTCTGTGTACTTTGAAGCATTATGCTACAGAATTAGAGAGAAATTGATGCTCTACACAGAAAACCCGTCTACTGCTGTATAAAATGAGCCTTTGTAGAACTACAGCAGCATATTTCTTTTTATTAATAGAGGAGAATAAGAATAATGTAAACAGAGATCTGATTGTTCCTTATGTTCCTAACAGAGCACTTCGCTCTCAGTCTGCAGGTTTACTAGTGGTTCCTAGAG
>JAUZNJ010036186.1:0-11957 GCA_034780135.1 Jordanella pulchra
ACTAGTCGACATCGACTCGACTATTATCATGATGTAGTCGACCTTAAAAAATATGTAGTCGTTCAACCCCTAGTTGGCACTAGAGCTGACCTGTCCAAAGCTTGACGTGCCAGCTGCTTCAGCTTCGTCTGAAGAGTTTGATCTGATGACTCGTTTGACTGATGGGAAAAAACAGAGAGGAGAAATAAATAATACAAGATTTACTATCAACAACTGTGAGACTAACAAACATTTATATGGAAGGAAATTTACCGTCTTTATGCACAGCTCCACAGCCTGAGTGTACAGCTCTATAGCTTCATCATCGTTGCCCTTCTCATCTTCCTCAAATGCCTGAGTAACCAGGAAGTGGGCGCGCTCTAAGTCCACCTGGTGGCGGGATTTCAGCGGGTCGATCTTCTCGGACTGGACTGGATTCATAGATTAATGAAAGTCAAAATCAGTTTGTTCAGCTAGACTGATTAGACTGGTTTCTACTTGAAATGAAAGCATAATGTACTGTCTTCTCATGTGTTTGTAGTGCTTGCAATAGGTTTCATACACATGGAAAAATATATAATTAAAACTTCTAAAGGCATTTGAAAAAAGGTAATAGAAAAGAAATTTCACTGGAAACTGCATGAACATCTAAATCTTATACACAGACCTAAACACTGGGCCATAGTTGTTAAACGCAGCAGATACTCCAGCAGTCTGTGGACACACCCATATGAACACAGACCCACCCACATGGATCCGAAACTGGTGGAAAACTACAAACATCTAATGATGGAGCATTTCAGAGCTTAGAAAGTTTTATCCCATAACAATTAAACACCTGCATCAAACAACAAACACATCAGCAAATAATAAAAATAATGAAAGCATGAGTAGAAATAGAACACAAAATGTGAAAAAGACTAAAGAATAAAAACTAAAGGAACAGCTGTAGATGGTAAACAGGCAGATTTAAAACTGAACTGAATCCACAATTTTGACAGAAGTTAATAAATCAAACAAAACCAAACACAATAAAGTTTCTCAACTCTGCAACTACAGAATTTATCAACCTTCACACAGTCGTTTGTAAATGTTAATGTTAGCGAATAGATACAAAGACGACGATTTCATTTGAGAAAGCTTGCAACATGCTTATGTAAAGTACTTTGAAAAATACTCATAATTTAATTCAGCACCTCATTGACTGCAATCCATGAATAAAACCTATAGCAACCAATTCTCTGCATGTAATTCAGTCGTAGTTTAAGCACAGTTGTTCTACATAAGCCTCAGAGGTTTTCTGTAAAGCGTTGCTAAAAAAAGATGTGGAGAAGTTTAAAGCAGTGTTAGGTTAAAGGGGTTACAGAGCATTATTTACAGGAGAATGAAGGGACTCTGATGTTGTAGTACATATTCACAGCCAAGGAGGGGAAATCTAGTTGAGCATTTTACAGTTCTGATCCATGTAGAAGACTCAACAGAAGAGCTGTTGTTGAAAGGAAGCAAAAATTCCAGTTTTCAGTCTGAAACAAGCTCCACAGGGGGAACTTGTTTGAGACTGCCGGGGTCAAATATACTAAACTGGTCAGATCAAAATAGACCTGTTAGCTAACAGGCAAATTATTACATGCGATGGAAAACTAACATTCATATATCTCCCTGAAAACACTGTCCTCCATAGCAGGGATAGAGATACAGGAATTCAGTTATAAAACTTAGTAGAGACATTTCAAGATAAAAAGGACCCAACAAACATGGACATGGTAACAACAGAGGGGTTAAGATCAAAGTATACCAACTTGTTTAATTGGTAAAGTCAAAGTCTAGGCCCAAAACAAACTGAGAATCTGTAAAACGAAATAAAATCTGATGTTTAACCACTGGATTCTATATCCAGTCTGACTGAGCTTCAGTTGTTTTACAAACAACTGGCACTTATTTTCTAACTCTAGCTTTGCAGTATTTACTGACTGCCTGAGAGGACTTACAGCTGCAACGTCAACAAAAGCTGATTCTGAAAAACAATAAGTAGTGATTATGTTGTTTTTAAAATCATTTTCCTTCCAATTCACAACTACAGATCGACTGATTCAGGCTGTTTTTTGGCCGATGCTGATTACTCTTCTATCAGTCTAATCAATCCCTGATACGTGTTGCCGATATATCTGGGTTGATTTTTCAAGCATATATTGCTCTTTCTCCCTACATTACTTGATAAAATGACACAGTGATGATAAATCGTATAAAATACCAAATTTAAATAACAACAAATCAAACAGAACACTAATGATGGAGAGTGATTGAAGGCGGTGGCAATGCATGTGCCTGAAGGCTTGGCTGTTATATGCACAAATTAAGTGGCCGTTGCATGCACTTATCAGCCGATACCGACGCAACCCTAATATTGGTCAAAAATATCGCCCTACAGTTGTATCGGTCTATATTTACAGAAATGCAATACTTTGTGTTGGACTGGCATATAAAATACCATAAAAAATCCAACATTTGTGGATGCAGCATGCCAAATTCTGAACATGGATACAAATATTACTACAAGGCACGATACATAGGTATGGAAACAATCTGTACCAACCACTGGTTTGGTTTACAGGGGCACACAACAGAGAGGAATTATCTTTGACACTTTTCAGGGGAATTTACCTGCGTTATGGAGGGCTTGAACCCGGTCCAAATATTCATTCACTTTGTCCTGGAGCCCATCCAGTTTGGACCCTGCCATGCCAGCATAGATCAAAGCCTGGGCTGCCTCCTATAACAAACAATTACTGCTCATTGAATGTTTCTTCTATCTAGTGTCACAGTAAAAGTGGACTTTGAACTCTTTGAGAAAAATTACAGCTAAATGCTAATCATGACTGGTAGCAGCTGTTAAGGTGAAAACCTTAGCCACCTACCTTATAATAAAACACAGCCTCGTTATATTTGGCCTTCTGGTCATAGGTCACAGCAGCTTTGGCGAATTTGAAAGCATCCAGTTCCAGCGCTGTACAATCCATGTTGAAACAAACTTTAATAGCTAGCTCACTGCTAGCCAGCGAACAGGGCAGCTAACCACTGTGTTAAGTAAATGTCTTCATTCACCACACAGTTTCCTTCATCACCTCGGACTGTACATACTTTGTTGTCTCCTCCACGGTAAAAGACAAAAAACAAACGGGTTAAAAGTTCAGCTTATCTTTACGACAAATAACTATAACACCAGCCGACATCAAAACAACATAGATTTTCCGGGTAATAACAGTTCGCGCAGCCGCAATAGAGTCTAAGGCTCAGCTGTATCATGCTGCGTTTGGGAAAAGTAGGAAAAAAACGTTTTAAATTTAATATTACCAAGAAGCACGTGTTAGCCTTGGGAATTATGTTCATGAACAACTTGAAAAAGTAGAAAATACAAATAAAACTTAGTTATCAGCCTTATTTTACCACTGACACAAAATTAAACAAGACAATTATGGGTTTCACAAATTCAGAACGTTAAAATAAAAACTTTATCTAATTCAAGGAACAAACAAAAAAGAGGAGCAAGAAGAAAAAAAAAATTGTGGGGAGTTAAGGGGGCTCTACATTACTACATATATTAGGCCTGTAAAAATACTTTTAAGCCTAATGCAACGTTTATGTCCTCAAAATAGAGAAGAATATAGTTCCCTATAGATAGAAAACCTAATTATTGGTCGCACACAATAGTTTTTATAGTGCCTGTTGATTTTAAGAAAAGATGAATATTTTAAGCAAAAATATTACTTAAAAAAAATGAAAATATTTGAATGAAAAGTTGGTTTCATCTCTTCCTTGTATCATTTTGGAGGAACGTGATTAATTAATTAAGTCAGATCGGCTTTTTTTAAAATTATTATTAAACAGCCAATAGCAGATCTGGAAAATCACTATATAAACTCCTGATTAAAAAAAAAAAAAAGAATTTTGATAGATTCTTCTGACACTAAATGTTTGTAAGTTTTGAATGTTTTGCCATCAACTTTGATAGAGTAGGTCTATGCCTTAGATTCTCTCGCTAATTCTGTGGACAGTTGTAACTTTTCCACTTTTTCTGTATGAATAAGCAGCTTTATTCATCGTCATTATTCATTGACTGAGTTTGAATTAATTAATAGAAGTTATTTCAGAGACAAATCGTTTTAAGACAAAGTGGGAACAGAGTCTTAAATAGAGAAATGAATGATTTAAGATCAGTTCTAAAAAATATCCACAAAAATAATCCAGAAAAAAACATAAAAGGGGATTTGTATGTATTGTAATGTGTTTTGTAAACGTGTCTTTGGGACCTATGGATGTGAATTCAGTTTATTTATCACCAGCTTTTAGTGCATTTCTAATCGGGGCTGGTATTTTAGGGTGGACACCAAATGAAAATTCTCTTTCTTAACTTTGCAGTTTTTGCTGCTCCTACTGCTGACTTATAATTTATGTGAAGATGAGTGGATGGGGAGTGTTAATTCTCTTCAAAATATTCAGTTAAGGAACAAGTTTTTAGGATTTTCTTACAGGTGTTACAGCAATTTGACAGTAAATGCTACAGATATATCATTGGTGGTCGTAATGTTATAACTGATTTGTACCAATAAATTCCTGTGTAACCAAACCTTTGCTCGTTTTTTTTAAAGATGTTTTCAATTTTGAAATGGATGTAATTCTTTTCTTCCATGTGCTGCTTTGTATTTGCCTAAGATTAAGTTCACAGTTACAACAGGAGCATATAACTAGAAACAGGTTAAAGGAATATGTACACCTTTTGAGGCACTTTATATTTATTTAAGTATTTCTGACTAGATAAGTCAAAATAAGCACTTGGAATTTCTTTTTACTTTTGAACTAGAACAAAGGTAGAGAAAAACTGACTGAGACCAATGCACGTCAACCCAAATTTAATCATATAACCATTTTATTCATATGAATTAGCAAAATAATCATCTGGTTTGTTCATCAGAAAAGAAAGGCTTTAAGAAAACTGTCAACCTTACTTTCATTTAATAGAAACATAGCCCCCTCTAGCGGTCAAACATCAACGTGCTGATGGGAAAAAAGGCAAACATGGCGGTACAAAAACATATTTAACGTTACTGACAAGGATACTATGCCACTTTTAGAATATAATAAAGTCTCATAACCACAGGTATTAGAATAGAAAATAATAAAGTAATACGTTTAATGTCACAGTTTTAACCCTTTTTTAAATCTGGTTTCGTGGTTTAAACAGACAACGCCTTCTTTTCACAGATCCACCGTTGATTTTCACTGCAGTCCACTGATTTCCATCCTTCATATCTAACGGATATAACACACTGATTGGGATTTGGATTTGGTTTAATCCAGTTCCTGTGGAAGGGAAAAGTATTAAAATTTACATAAGAATGATTAATTTAATTAAGTGATGTACTAAATATGTGTTTCTTACTCGTTAGTCTCATCAGTTCCATCAACCCACTTCCATTTGTTGCCCTCTGCTTTCAGGCCAATCCAGTATCCTTGAGTCCCTGAGCTGGACCAACTTTTCTCTCTGACAAAACTCTTGGACAAAAACAGAGAATATAATACATAATATTAATCTTCCAATTTTTTTTAAATATAGATAATACACAAGATTCTCTAAGTACCTTCTCACTTTCATCAGAAACCACAACTAAATGTGAATTCTTGCGTCTGCAGTCTTCACGAGCTTCTTTCCAGGTTTTCCTAGAATTCCAGGCATCGTTTATGGCATAACAGCTGGACTGTTCATGAAGCCACCCATCCTGACAAGGTTTGCATGTGTATTCTGAAATAACAGAGACTCCACTTGTAAAGAGTCATTCATCCAATGCCAGCCATTCATGATGCTGATTTTACAATGAAATCAAATAAAGATCTGAACATACGGCTATAGCTCTTGGTACAGTATGCATCAATGCTCCACTGAGCACGGCTGACGTTCTGTTCGTTCCACCTGGTCTCCAGGTTCTGCATTTGCTCTGTAAGGTTTCTCTTCTCCAACTCCAGCTTCTGGTTTTGTTTTGTGAGACTCCATATTTCTCCTGTCAAGTTTGCAATTCTACTTTCTGAGATATTAAATGCTTCCGAGAGGTTTTCAAACTCAGTGGTCAGGTTGGTGTGATCCTCCCTCAAGTTTTCTAGCTCTGATATGAGGTTGTTCTTGAGGTTTGTCAGGTTGTTATTTTCTCCCAGAAGAGCCGATTGGTTGGTTTTCAGCTGGTCCAGCTCATTTACATCACGCCTAGGAATTAATGCAACTGCAATAAAAAAAAAGGGATTTCTTAACACTTAGTGGAATCTTATGCAATGAAGGTTTGTTACAGAATAACTTCATCATATTACTACATATGATTGCTCTTTTCTTTCTGCTTTAAGTACAAAGTTCTGGTCAGTTAATTCTCAAACAAATTTGCTCATAAGAAAATTGTAATAATTTCTGGAATGCTCCAGAATACAGAGGCTTGTTAAAAATAAACCCCTATATTTGGAAAAGTTTGTATTCTAAAGAGTACTGGCTTTGTTCAGTTAACAATTACCTGTATTAGAATCTTTCTAGGACAAAAAATATGTTAATATATAAGTTTAATCTTAAAATGTTTTCAGATACAGCACTGCTACAAAATGCCTCATCTGATGATATTTTTTCAAATAATGCTAGGCTTCAACAAATGCTTAGAGTGTGCTCTCAATATGGTTTATAGAGTCTGGATTTTATTGCAAAAAAGAGTGATATTCTGAGTATAAGAGACAGAGAGGATTATAAATGATCTGAAACTCGCTCATGCTGGAGAGGGTTCAAAGTGGTTGAATATCTACATTATTGCATGTCTGGTGATGGTTTATAAATGTGTGATATTTACAGACAGTGATGTGAAATGTATGCATAACCAAATATGCTAATATATATGTTCAGTGCTGCCAGTTTTTAGAGGTGTGAAATAAAATGCAGAATATTGAGTTTTTGGTAGCATCTAATGGTTGCATTGTGCTGCTACTTAAGTTGCCAAATGCGGCAGAACAACTACTACTCTTTCTTTGCCTTTGTGTAATTGTTACGAAGTGGATATTTTTGAGCATGTTTTCTTTCTTTTTATGAATGCACTGCATGTGTATAGGTGCAATGTACTGATATAATTAATCAACAAGAAAAAACAAATCACCAAAAAGGTCCAGTTTAGGACTAGCTTGTGAACTGAGTTTAGGTTTGTGGTTAGGGTTAGGCATAAACCTATAGTGGTTAGGTTTAGGATAAAGATCACGGTTAGGCTGTAGAAATGAATGGAAATCAAAAGAATGGTCCTGAAAAGATAATGAGACAAGTTTGTGTTTGTGTGTGTGCATTTCCTGTATTTTGAAAGTACTAATAAAGTAATACACTACAAGAAAGAAACTGCTATCTGCAGAATATAAGAATAGAAAATATTAAATTAAACTACAGCATTCAGGATGTTTGTTTTTTGATACATACCATAGATGCCGACTGCTATGACTCCAAACAGCAAACTAACAAAGAGAGTCCCGAAACAGCAGGCCACCTGCTGATAGAGTCGACGCATGGCTTCTTCTTTCTTATCAGGCAACAGCACCGTTAGAGCTAAAGAAGAAGAAAGTACAGCTGCTTTATTCACATTAATCACTGTGTCTGTTTGGATAATGATTCCATATTATTCAAACAACAAAAGTTTGAATTCTAACTAACTAACTAACTGAATTTTTGGTTGCTTTGGCAGCTGGAAGTTTCTCAGATTTTTAAAGCAGCGGACAGTTGTGTAGTTTTCAGAAAGCAAAGTTATACTTTATGGAAGTATGAACCTCTGTGTTGAGCTATGTTTGCTTTTTTCCCCCATCCTAACTCACCATTTGTGTCGTGTGAGCTCTCCGTTCTTTCACAGCATGTTTTCAGTTCATCGTTCACAACCTCCTTTTCCTTTTGGGCTGCAAATTAAAGGTTAATTTAGAATCAGTCCAAACCAAACATTAGCTCTAAAAAATGGGTCTGTATAAAGACAGTGATTGACAAAGTAGGATGTTGGGGTTTTTTTATAACGGGAAAATGCATAAGAAAAGGATTACTTCTAAACAGAAAGTACACGTTTCTGAAAACAGATTTTTAAATAAAGTCGTAAGAATTTTTAAGTAATTATTTAATATTTCCTAAAATGTTAACATAAGAAACCAAGCAGGACCCCTTTTTTTCTTGTCCCGTTCATTTGTAATTAAAAACACAAATCAATTCATGTAAAGGTCTAAATATTTTCAGGTGTGCTGTATGTTTAAAAACTTACAGTTTGTATCAGTTCTTTCTGTTGCCTTACTCTGGATCTTCACTTCATCATACACAGTCTCCTCTTCCTTCTTTGGAACTGAGGGATAAAAATGATCATATTCTAAGCAATCTTTCTCTTTTATTTGAAAAAGTTCAAATATATATGACAGCACCTTTTGCAAATGTAGTCGCATACCTTTGTTAAACTTTTCCAGGTGTTTTACATAGCCACCCTGAATTCAAAGTATATATGTGATTGAAAACAGAATGGGGAATCACAGAAAAACAGATGGAAAAGCATAAACATTTTTAAAAGTCTTAAAAAACAAAAAAATAAATAATGGTTTGTAGTTGTATTCTGGCCAACTAAGCCAGTAACCTGTAGAACCACCTCCTGTTCCTGGTGATAAACAATAGCCCAGTGGTCCCATCACCATGTTCATGTAGCGGCATACTTTGCTCTAGGTAAGATGCAAGCTGTTAACCACACAGGGAAACATCTTGTTTGCTTAATCCACCTTATCTGACTTCAGCAGTGGCTCTCTTCCTGCCACTGATTTATAAAAAGCCAATTTTAATGCTACACAGCAAATAAAGCAGGGCTCCCGGATGGTGTTCAAACCTGTTCCCCGATCTTTCCCAAAAGGCCACTGAGGCCTCGCGAGAACAGCTGTATGTACACTGAGATTCAAGTAATGACAATGGTGGACTTGCTTCACTAATTATGTGACAGGAGGCGGCTGGTTGTATTAGTTAATTAGTGACATCAGAGTAACAGTGGCTGAAGACTAATGTCTGCTGCATGCTTTCCTTTTCATTTGTATTTTCTTTTTTAAGGGTGTGCTTTTTCTTGGACTTGATGGAGCAATCAGAGTTAGTTCATGATGGAAAGTCAAATTAAACTACACTTGTGACTGCAAAAAAACAAAATGTAAAATAGGTGTTTGTTTATTTCCAAGAATTCCCCTAAACAAAGATCTAAAAAAAAACAACAAGATCTTTTCAAAGTGATTCAGATGACATTGTTTTCATTTCAGGTCTTATCAGATGGTGTAACTGTATCTCTCACAGGAAAACACTTTAGAAATAACATGTATTACACATTCTCTGCAGTTATAGCAAACTGCATCAACAGAGCCATCTTGTTCAGAAAGGTATTTAGGAAACACAGACAATCCTTCATAAAAGTTTTAATGAAAGGTAATATTACATATGCCTAAATGTAGCTTAAATAATGTTGAATAAATGCTACTTTTCTGATCAGTTATACATTTTAGGAGTTGAAAATAGAAATCTTCAGCAAACAATTTCAAGCAGTATTGCATTTCTGGTTTCATAACTTTAGTTATAAGTATGCAGATTTTCTCAGGTCAAAAGGTTCTCTTACCTTCCAGTTGTAATTGTTCCCTAGTTTTAAATACAATAGAAGAATAGGTAACTTCATCCTCCTTTTCTGCCATTGCTACGACCTTTACCTTAGTTTTTACAACTTGTAAAAAGAAGCTTTTCTTCAGCGGAGCGTAATTTAGGAGAAGTTCTACCTCTTTACTACCCCTTTGACAGCTTTTTCATTTCAAATTTCTGCTTTTGGTTGGGAAATTAATTGCATTTGTGGGATGTCTTCAAAAAGGTTCAGAGCATGAACAGTGTATTAATGTGTTTTAGGAAGTACAAATACAAATACATAAAATGTGGTTATGCTAATAGCCTGCTCCTC
Organism: Jordanella pulchra; assembly: GCA_034780135.1. Lineage (NCBI taxonomy): Eukaryota > Metazoa > Chordata > Actinopteri > Cyprinodontiformes > Cyprinodontidae > Jordanella > Jordanella pulchra. The sequence goes on from JAUZNJ010036186.1 coordinate 9,975, forward strand.
AAAAACGTATATTAAGGTGGAACTTAGAGTTTAGAAAATTAGGTGGTAGGAAGAAATCAAAGTTCTGCCACTGCTATTTATATGAATGAAAATGCTGTGGATTAATCCTTTAAGTCTTTAGGAATCCACACAAATACTTTAATGAGATTTTTGCAACTTATTTAGAGGTGCTTAGCCTTCAATAAAGAATTTTATTGATAATAAAATACTATGTAAATATCAGAGGTTACAGTTTAGGTGTTTTTCCGACAGAATCAAAAAAGTTAAGGAAGTACAATTATTAGCTCTAATCTATCTTTATTGTTATTTATACTTCTGCTATTCATTATCAGGTGTTAAAAAAGAATTATATATAATGTAATAAAAAGCAGGGAGCAAACACAAAGTGTGATCAAATATTTGAATAATTTAAAAGCATTTGATTCATAAAAAATGTTTTAAACTGTGAGAAATTCACAACTAAGGATTTTGAGCAGATTGTCATGTTGCACAAAAAACAAGAATTCACAAACCGAGTTTAATTAGTTTCATTTAATGATGCATATTTTGCTCCACATCAATGTTTTTGAATTTTAATAATCCAATCATTTATAGTTTCACATAATGTTTATTCTCAAAGTTAGAAAAAGTGTATCTCCGGGTTAGGATTTTTAGAATAAACCTGTAAACTAATACCAAAAATAGGCAGCTTGTCCAAACAACACACTTTACAGTACACTGTTACTGTACTGCTAGGAGAGTTTTGCTAGTACATCATAAAACACTATTCTTAGATACATTTTACTGTTTAAAAACAATATAAAAAATCTCATATTGTGACGAAAGTCATGAAACCCATTACAAAGAGAATATATTAGCATACTTAACATGATTTCAATTACCTGACACAAAGCACTTTCACCAAAAAGACTCCAGCCCAGATTAACGATCATTGATTTGGAGGATGAAGCTCCATGCTGCTTAAAAAACTTCAGCACTTCAACTACAGAGTGCTCTGATGCACCAACAAAAATGACAAAAACTCCTGAGTATGTGCTGAAGCATCTTCAGAAAAACATGTTTTATGGCTGTGGTTAAAGCATAAATATTTTCTCTTTTATGCAAAAACTCAAAGAGGAACTAGACATTCTCAACCTCCATCATTTGAATAAGTAAACTGCAGCTGAAACTGAATAATTTTGACTGTACTGAGCCTGTTGACATGTTCTAATTCACACCGGGTTATTCAGGGTTTAGTATAAAGTGATTTTGTCTGTTTTATTTTTGCATCTACTGGCTATGTGATATAAAAGGGAAAATTTGGGTTCAACAGTAGTATCTGAATGTTTACAGCAGTCAGTGTAACTACTGCAAAACATGAGTCACTGAAAAATAAAATAAAATGTCCCCTGTTGGCAAATAATCATTAAGTGCGAAGGTTACCTAGAAAATAAAGCTTTCTGCTTTTTACATTATTCTGAATACTTAATATTTGCTCGAGATATAATCCGTAAAAAAAAAAATAAGATTTTTAAAGCCGTTAAATTTACAAATTCTGTGCCAGCTAAAGGGAGATACCGTATTAAACTCCGATATCTTCCTCAGAATAATATTGACATATGTTCAATAAAGGTGGGATTCAAAACCAGTGTTACAGCTTAAATTACTATCATCATTATTCATATGATTAAATAATTCTGATTATAGTATATCTTATGGATCTTATGAAAAAAAAAGAATAAAATCTTTGAATGTTTTCCAAGTAATCGATAGAAATCAAAATATTTAATGTTTAAACAGATAAAGCCTTCTTCTCACAGATCCAGGCTCTCTTTTCATTACAGCTCACTGAGGTCCATTCTCGGTTCTGGAGCGAAGTCACACATTGACCATCGGCTGCAGGAAGCTGCTGTATCCAGGCTCTAAGGAAAAACATCTGTTAGATCAAAGCTGATAAATTTGTTTTAAAACAAGTTTAATAAATAATGTGTCTCTCACTGATTG
>JAUZNJ010036187.1:0-11956 GCA_034780135.1 Jordanella pulchra
AATGACTCTGCAGCATCCAAAAATGTAAAAAGATGCTCATTCGGACCTTTATAATGGTAGTCCTTAAAGGGTTAAAGCTTGTTTATTGAGCTGTTTAATTCAGCAAATAAAGATTTAATCCCCCAGTTTTCCTCTTATTGTTTCTTAAGCATACCTTGAAATAAAAATGGAAACCAAAAATTCTCATTTTGTGTCAAAAAGAACAAAAATTACCATATGATTACTATTTACCAAAGGAAAAAGGTTTGTCATCTATTTTTTATCTCTTAAGCAAATAATTTTTTAAATGTAATGGTCAAATATCTTGAAAAGACATATTAGTTGGTAAAAAATGCAACAAAAAATTAGCAAAGGGTGATGCTGTCAAAACAGTAACTCCTAACTCCGACGATTCATAAAGCACTGCCCACCCAAGTAGAAAGTTAGTAGAGAAACATTTCCAGCTTAAATATGATCTTATAAAACGAGCATTTAGATAATATTTTTGTCCAAAAGGATGAAATAAATCCCTCTATCTGTTAATACTAGTTTGGGGATGGAACAGGACCTTATGCAGGGACCTAAAGGTGATCTGCAGAGTGTTCAGTGTTTCTTAATGATAAACTTTGACAAATATTACAAACAGCTAAAGTTGTATGAGAATGTTCCAGGAAGTTGAGGAAGAATATCGTACATTTTAATCCCAAAACTGTTGAAGCAAGAATGTATGGTATGAGTTGCCCAGGTCTCAGCCCTGTTTTACATAGAAAGGAGGAGAATGGTGGTAGAGATTCACCACAGCTGTGCTAATTGGTCCCTAATGGTCTCAAAAAGGATGTAAGAAACCTGGAAAAAATATATCAAAAATTATTGTGACAGTTAAATAAAAGTGGATGATATTTAAAAAAAAAATAGTTATGGGATATAGATGTTTGGAACAAAAAAAAACTATTCATATTTACAAGTCACTGTGCAGAGATGAAGCTGAACTTGTAGGTCTGCAGGTTGCTCACATTTATTCCATTTAATCATACTTGAGGCAGTGATGAGGTTCGGACATACGTTTTTGATTTGTTTTCAGACCGCCTTGCACATCAAGGTCATAGTTCAGTGACTGCAGCTGCTAATATGAAGCATGAAAATTGGCAGATGGAACGGCAAACTACTCAAAACATTTTGGCATTGCTTTTAGGCATAATTAGCCGTGCTGGGTTCAAGTTGAAGTGAGGAGGGAAAATTCCTCCTCAATTATTCAGGCGAAGCAGAGTGCACATGTGTCCAAACGTTTGTAGTGAAATCATTAAAATGTGTCAATGAAAGTTCTGCTCCCTTTAGGTTCAGGCCACTCTAAAGTAAAAACTGATGCTGCTGGTTCAACTTTTAATGTGCAAATAAGAAAAAAAAATAAAACAACATAGAGGTACAAAGTTTGAGCTTATTTATTCAGAAGAATCCGTTTTATTTAGCTCCTTTTATACACAAGGGCTTTATATGACATCAAAGAAAAGACATAAAGACCAAGCATAAAGGCATTTTGTGTAAGGAAAATGTTAAAATATGGATATTAAAGTCATAAAAGAAATGCTTTGATCAAACAGTTCATTACATACATCAACTGACACAAAGCACTTTGATTTAAATGAAAATAATTGAAAAGAAAAAGGTTTAATGGATACGTTTCATTAAATAGGTGGGAATATTGCTTAGTTTCTGATGCATTTAAAACCACCAGACCTTATAAAACGAATGCAACACATCCTATGATATGATATCTGGTTAAAAAAAAAAAAAAAAAAAAAACGTAAAAAATAATCCTTTTCAAAACTGTACCTGATGGGTCAGACCTCAGAGAAAACTTAAATCTGGTTCTACTTATAAAACAAACTCATTGGTGTTTTCCTCATGTAGAAGCTCCATATGTCTAAATATGAACAGTAACTAAAAACCTTGTTTTGTCATTAATGATCCCACAGATATTAAAGGTTTGTTTTTTCCTTGAGGATAACAAGGTAGCATTTTGCACTTTAGTGACAGACACATATATACCTCCACTCTGTTTCAGTAATTAAAAAGACTACTGCAAAGTTAATGATAGAAGAGTCAACATCAAAGTTTAAACTGCATTACTATCTCATGCCATTTTTGTTTGCAAGTGTTTTCACTGTCTCTCTCTGCTACAAGTTCCAATAGATCCTATTATTTGTTGTTGACACACAATTTTTAGATACCTTGGAAACACAGCAAGGCATTTGTTTGGATCTCCTGTGTCTCGCATCCCTCATTTCACTCTCTCTGCCAGATCCTTGTTCTTTTTTATATGTACCCTTTCTTCTGTTCTTGTCTTTATCTGTATTTTTTTCACTATTAAGCAAGAGAACAGCACAGAGAAAAACGGTGAGCACACAAACCTCCCAGATGTATTTGGAAATGAAGACTTTAGAGAGGCTGCTATTTCTTTCACATGTTTGTGACACATTTTACCATCCCTCCTTACACAAAAAAAACTCAGATCTAAGTAACATTATCCTTCAGTTTATTTTGTTCCTGTAAGCTATGAAAACCACCAGTCCATCCATATATTATGTTTTAACCCTATAAATAGGAATAATTTTCTGAAAAGGTTTGAACGTTCAGCTTTGGAGAAAAAAGAAACAACAATGTAGAAACCATGTTACTGTCAGTAAGACACTATTAGTTAAAACAACAGGCAGGCATGTTCTCTTGCCTGATAGCAAAGCACTACTTTGTTCTTCTTAGAAAATATTACCCAGGAAGCTGCCTGAATAAATATCATCTTTTCTCATTACCAGGAACAATCATTCCCAACAGGCGTTACTTCTCAAGCCTCATTAGCAATGCAGCAAACGAGTTTTTTATTTATTTATTTATTTTTTCTGTAATGTCACAGCACAAAGTATCAAACACAGACTGTTGATGCTCCCTTAGTGAGGAGTCTTCAGCAGGAGGGTCTTCTGCAGTACAAATGACTGTTAGTCCTGCATGATTGATATTATTTCTTTTATAATTGTGTTTGTTTTAAGAAAAACAAGAAAAAAAAAGCATCAGACATATACCATGATGTGTTTTCCCCCTCATTATTTGTGAAAGTTGCTCTGGTTAAGCAGGTTGGCCCAGTGCCCTGCTACAGGTCTTGAAAAGGAGCGATGAACCTGAAGGTACTTGTGAATGCAAAAAGCTGAGCCCTAACAGCACAGCACTCATTTCCAGGGCCAATTTAGCCCCGTTTCACCAACATTTATAGCTTATCAGGAAGGTTCAGTCTGTACCACTGATGCCATTTCTGTCAGCATGACCTATTTTAAAGCTCAAACTTTGCTGTACAGTTTGCCCAGCTTGGTAGTAGACAGAGCTGTTAATGTTTCCCTATTTCACAGAAGCGCTTCCCAGAATTATTCCTATCACTTGGACTCTTCCACGCTCTGTCACTTTAAAGTGTCAATAGAAAATTTGAGCACTAAAATTATCAATAACTCCTCTAAACTCAAATCCAGTACAAATGATTTTCTGGCATATATATGCAAAGGAAAGGTATTTATAATTTAACCTTTCACACCCAGACTAAGGCATGTTGGTAGTAAGGTTGACCTACTTTTTTTTACCTACCACTTATTCACCCTTTTGTTTTGGTCTATCATGAAATCTCAGTGGATTATTTTGAAGGTTGTAGTTGTAACAACAAAATGGGGGTATAAGAAAAAGGTATGCATGCTTCTGAAATGCGGATATTTAGTCTTAAAATAGCCTATGAAGGCCATAGCCATGAAGGACTAACATGGCTCTTCCCTTTCCTTCCAGTTCAAGATGAATGGCGAATGGTGGACATGGATCGACTACGACCGTTTCCAGGAGCTGGTCAAGGCTCACAATGACAGCGCAGGACAGCGGAGCTTCTCGGCCTTGGACTACACTGCCAAGACCCCCAGCTGGGCTCTGTTTGGGGCAAACGAACAAGGGTTCGACCCTGCCGACACTCGTTTTCAGAGACGTAACAAAACCAAAGATATCTCTGGATGCTGATTCAGTTGTGAATGAATGAACCAAAACAGGAGCATCTATGTGAAAAGTTCATAAATGCTGTTAGTTTTTTTTTATTTGTAGACATTTTATAAACCTTCTCCCTCTTACCTATACTTGGATCTTTAAATGTATTTGTGTTGCAGCTGGATGAATGTAAAAGCTACTATCCACCATCATCATTTATTGGTTCATCTTTTCCATGCATGTACAGAAATTGTTCAGTTTTTATTTTCTTCCAATTAAAGTTGTTTTCTCAACATTAAACTGGAGTTTTGTTCATTCAAAAAAATATATATTTTCAGGTCTCTCTCTTGTAATTGTAATCAGATCGGCTATTGTTTTTGTAATGGAAGTAATAGTTTCACATTGTTTTTCATTATGAACTTCTTTGTTAAGGTTGCATTGTTTTGTATCTCTTTACAGCAGATCTTTCAAAATGTTAATCTTCTCTCAGTTGGATTTGATTAGATTTGTCTGGGATTTCCTGCCAAACAGTTAAAATACCACATTGTTTTTGGGCCATTCAGCAAGTGTGAAACTTTATTTTTTTATTTTTTTCAAATTTCCATGATTCTTGTTCCTTTTAATGCTGTTTGGCTTTTTTTGTTGTTGTTTTTTGTGTTTGCTTTTTAGACCTAATTCCTGGAACTTGTATTTTATTGTCATGTATGATCTAAAATAAACACTGGACTTTCAGAAACCATTAAAAAACATGGTGGCTCCTGATGCAAAGAGGTGTTCAGAACTTTACATCATGGCCTTTCATTAATTGAGGTTTTGCTTTGTTTTTAACAAAGAGGTTTAAAATATTCAGAACACACCTGTGATGTTCTAAAACTTTCAGAAGTTCAGAACAAGAATAAGTTTTACATTTTTCACATCCTTGTCAGATTTAAAATAAGAAGTTTGTTTCCAATGGAAAAAATTAGCGTAGCCTTCAAGATAATTTAATCATCGTTGGTGTTACACCAGGCCATCCAGGCCATTCCTATATTGTCCTAAATTGTTCCTGAATATCCAACCAGTTTATAGTCACCTTGCTTTGAGTTTAACATTTTTCTGAATATTTGTCCCTTCAGAAAGATGAGACAAGAAAATTGTCAAACGAATCTAAACTTGTGGACCATATCCTTGTTTTATAAATTTAAAATAAAAGCACTCCTGAAATCTAAAACAAACTATTAAAATCCCATATTAGTGTGATTTCTACCCATAAGGATTAGATTTAAATCTGTATGTCAAGTGGGAAATATTGGGGCTTTGGTTTTAAAATGGTATTTTACAACAGTTGTTTTTATATGTCTATTGCTATTTATTTTATTTTTTTCAAAATATTGGAGTTGCCAATCCCTTAAACAGAGGCCTTTGCATATCTGACTGAAATAAGATGTTTATTGATTTTCTTAAAGAACCACCTTTCAGTAGAATCCAAGCACATGAAAACTCTTTAACCTGAAGATTTTTATTTTTCACTCTGCAACTGCGGAAAACACTGATATTATAAAACTAATAATCATGCTCAAAATTTACTGGACTTCCCTTTAAAAACCAACAGAAAGGTGCTCATTGCTAAAAAATGGTTGAGAGCGTTTTCTGCTACTGGGGATTTTTTTTTAATTACACTAATTCTGTTCATAGCTGTTCTGAAGCTTTTATTTTTAATGTAATGTTGAAAAAAAGGTACAAAGATGCTGTAACTGGTTGAATAAATAGAAAAGAAAATTATTATTTACAAGTAGCTCTCAACCTTTAAATGGCTTTCAGGGCTAAAATAACACAAAGCAAACACAAACTTAAAGCAGGTGCAAAAAAGAGAAAGAGAGAAGAATTGTTTTTGTCCATTCTTAATACATACAGTGGGGCAAAAAAGTATTTAGTCAGCCACCAATTGTGCAACTTCTCCCACGTAAAAAGATGAGAGAGGCCTGTAATTTTCATCATAGATATACCTCAACAATGAGAGACAAAAGAAGGGAAAAAAAATCCAGAAAATCACATTGTCTGATTTTTAAAGAATTTATTTGCAAAATATGGTGGAAAATAAGTATTTGGTCAATAACAAAAAAGCAAGATTTCTGGCTCTCACAGACCTGTAACTTCTTCTGTAAGAGGCTCCTCTGTCCTCCACTCGTTACCTGTATTAATGGCACCTGTTTGAACCTTTTATCAGTATAAAAGACACCTGTCCACAACACACACTCTAAACTCCACCATGGCCAAAACTAGAGAGCTGTCAAAGGACACCTGAAACAAAATTATAGACCTGCACCAGGCTGGGAAGACTAAATCTGCAATAGGTAAACAGCTTGATGTAAAGAAATCAACTGCGGGATCAATTATTAAAAAATGGAGCACATGCAAGACCACTGATAATCTCCATCGATCTGGGGCTCCACGCAAGATCTCACCCCGTGGGGTCAAAATGATCACAAGAACGGTGAGCAGAAGTCCCAGAACCACACGAAGAACCTAGTGAATGACCTGCAGAGAGCTGGGATCAAATTAACAAAGGCTACCATCAGTAACACACTACGCCGCCAGGGACTCTCATCGTACAATGCCAGACGTGTCCCCCTGCTTAAGCCAGTTCATGTCAAGGCCCGTCTCAAGTGTCCTAGAGAGCATTTGAATGATCCAGAAGATGACTGGGAGAATATCATATGGTCAGATGAAACCAAAAACTCTACTCGTGAATGCTGAGTTGCATCCAAAGAACACCATTCCTTCTGTGAAGCATGGGGGTGGGACATCATGCTTTGGGGCTGTTTTTCTGAAGGGACCAGGATGACTGATCCGTGACTGATTCGAGCAGGCGTAGGGAGGATCGGGGTCTTCTCACAGCCCCGTTTTCTGGCGGCCACCCGGAGTCTGGGGCCTGGAGGAAGAGCGAGCCGCCTGGTCCGGGGTCTTGGCGGGGGGGTCTGCTGCGGGACCTGGGTGGCCTGACGGCGCTGTCACTTCTGCTCTCCCCAAATGAGGATGGAGGGAGGGGAATGTATTAAATGGAGCGAAGGAAGTGGGTGGGTGAATTAGTTAAGGGTGGTGGTGGTGGTGGTGGAAATACGTTCAGGAAATGGTGATTACCTGCTTTATGTTTAATGCGTGGAAAAACTCAGCATACTAGAATTTATTTCATATGGGAAAAATGTTTGCTATTGAGATAACCAGTGTCATGTCAGTGCATCACAGCAGGTGTATCTGATGCTGTGTTAGTTTATTTTTTGGGCTTTAGATTCAGCTAAGGATTAAATGATTCATTTCTTTTCTTGTGCTAGTTACAGACAAGGTGTTTATTTAATACTGAAATGGAGAAAGTTCGATTTCGAATCTACCGTTTGTCACATTCTGTCCCGTCCAGTTCGCTACAGATTTAACTTTTAACATCTTTATATTATACAAACCCCAAACAGAAGACCCTGCACATCTAAGGCAGTTTTTTCACCATGTGAATGCATCCAGTATTTCATCATGATTTAGACACATGCTAATTTTGAAGCTAATCCATTGGCCAATAGCTGATACCCTCCTCTCCTAGCTGGATCATTTTGGGGATTTGATGCCTATCTTAAGCTGGATGAGAGGCAGTCAGACCTGACGCAGTCCAACACAGAGACATTTTTCTATCACAAGAAACTGTTAGCAATATAAATCCCATAGAACCTAAATTTAAAAGCTACTAAATATCCTTTTATGAACATTTTGTTGCCCTTTATTCTGCCTGCAGCAGGCTGGTTTCCCTCCTCAACCTTTAAAGTCATGTATTTCAACAAATGTGTCCCTTTATTTAAAAGAATTATGATAATTGAGATGGATTATATCTTTTTAACTGTACCGAAAAAAAAGTTTCAGAAAAAAACTTGGAGACTATCATGTCACTACTTCAATTAACAGACAAAGAAGAGAGAAAACTGACGCCTCTAAGTTTGAGTTTCCAAATCCTTCTTTAAAGCATGTAGTAATGTGAAACCACTAGGTGCTCATGGAGAGGCATCAAATTACTTTCAGTACTGCTCAAAATTCAATCTGTGAGCTTGTTTTTAAAGCAGGTGAGTCCAAACTGGATTTATTTATAAGAGTTACAGGCAGAACTATCACTAATTCCATAGCTTCAGAGACTCAGCTTCTCACCCAGAACAAATCTTTTGATATTTTCATTGATGTAAGGTGTAAATATTTAAACTTTTAACAAACCAGCATTAGCAAGTAAACTTGACCTTTCTGCTGTGTTAGAGGTAATTAATATATTTTCTACAGTCTCTTAGCTGACTTTCCATATTATGTTTTGCTTTAGTTCATTATTGTGAAATTTATCAGACTTAGGGCTGATATTTACCCCCATGAGGCAGCAGCAAAGTTTTATTCTGTTGAAAATCTGCTATTAAGTGAGAGTAGCTGAGGGGGAATGACCTTGATTAGCTCATTTACGAATCCTTTCTTCAAGCAAATCGACTTAATTAACCAAATGATCGCCTAATGAAGGTGTCGCCTCGGAGACTGATGCTTTCCAAACGAAGTGTTCGAATTTACTCTGTGGAAATCATGCCCGCCTGACAACTGACTGGTAAACCACAAAGCAATCCGATGAATCATAAACATTCTGCCTCTGAAATGAGTGTTAAACCGCAGGCATGGTGCAAAGAGATTAGGGGAGATATGTGCTAATTGCCTGCTGTGTGTCCTGGATCATTCTGTGCTTCCGCAGGCTAACGTCATATGGTCTGTTTCACAAATTTCTAACACCAATTTTGCCATTTAAAATGTCTGAGAGTAAGGATTTTAACTGCTTTATCTGTAACTAACCATTGAACTCCCTTGTCAACCTCCAACCTGCATTTTACTGAGGAAATGGTCAACTCTTTGGTTGACCAGGTCATTAAAAGCTTAACTAAATTGACAAGTTTTACCTGTGCAGTACGCATTCATTTAATATCAGTCTGCAAAACTATAGTTGCCTGTGTGTATTTATGTCTGAGCCCTTGGTTAAAAAAAACAAATAAAAAATATTTCCTAAAGCTCTAACATGTGGATGTTATTGGCACAAACTGGAAAAGGAGCAGCTTCTTACTTTTGAGCTGTTATTACAGTTTTATTCCTCTTCATTGTAAGTAAACCTGTTTTTTTAGGAAGTCCACCTCATGAAAAGTTGCTGTATTCCTCAAATAAGCTAATACAGCTGCTCCCTCAGCAGAAATACCTTTTCACACCATACATTCTGAGAATATATACCACTCTGTCAACAAATGAGTGTCAGGCAACTTAACAATTTTACTACCCTTTCTTATAACATATATCCTGTAAATCTTGCAATAAGAATTAATGATTCCCAATAGCAGCAGAAATGAAAGCAGAAATGAAGATTTGATTGAAATATATCAAAAGGATACAGTGCAAATGGTAATTTATCCTTCCTATTATTATGTTGCAGAGGGAAGAAATACTGCAGGAACATCAAGCAGCACAGACAATCAGTCTGCATTAAAAAGCAGCTGCTGCTATTTTTATCCCCACATGCCTATGCATACTTACACAGGATATTAAATATGCTTGTAATATTTCTTCTGGATTTAAAGTAATGTTTAGCTTTTGCTTATTGGCTCGAAACAAGTTCAGGAAAGATTAAATTCCTGCACAGTTGTTAGGAATATTTACATTTAATGTCTGCAGTAACAATAAGCATCTTTATTTCATAACTTAAGGATTTCTGGACCATAATGGTTTTAAAGTCACTTGATTTACACAATCATGTGATTAAAAAGAAAAGAAAAAAACTCTTCTGTTGTTTGCTCTGTAGAATTCATGGCCTCACACACAGCATGCCTGTGTGCACATTGTGATTGAAACCACAGGAGAGGATCAGGTGCAGCATGTTTGCCTGTAACCTTTAAGCCTTGTGGGCTGCTACAGGCCTACAGGGAAGGACTGATGAATGAGCCACAGAAAGCTAAAGCTAGAAAATACTTCATACTTGAGCAGAATCACACCAAACTGTGATATTAAACATTTCTCACAGAATTGGTGTTTTTTATTCCTGGTTCTAAAACACAACTTAGTGACATTTTCTTCATATTATATTGAGTTCATCTGCTCACAATTAGTATTGCCCTATAACTAACATTTTCCACCTTCTTTATAAAGCCAGGCTCTATGTCACAATCTTTCCCATGAGTTTTAACAATCTATTTTTAAAATAGACAGATTTGTTGGTACCAAAAACAAGCCAACAAAGCTGTTTAGAGTTTATTTACATTTTTGCTATTTGTGCAAATGACTGCAATTGAAAATGAAGCAGACCTGATATGTTCAGCAGAAAATAAACTTCATGACTTAAATAAATTTGAAAATACAATAAATTTGTTCAATTTAATTCAATTCAATTCAAAAATTCTTTATTTATCCCAAAGGGAAATTAAATGCTGACTGTTTAGTTTTTATGTACTGGCTGAAATAACTGGGATGATTGTTTAATTATTAACTGAAGTACAGAAAGCCAGTTGAATGCATTAATGCATTTGTTCCAGAGCAGAGATAAACTTCAGATCAAAGTGTACATTGAAAAACTAAACATCTTGCCAAACAAAAAAACAAACTACGGTGACCCTGAGGTACTAAACACTACAACATGAACGACGCCAAATTAAAAATTACAGAAACACTACAACATTAATGAAAGCACTACAACAATCTGGACTTGGCAAGATGCTCGATCTAAGCAAATGCAAGCTAACATTTGTGGTGGAAATTAAGGTATTATTAACTTAATAGGATAAACAAGCGTAAAAAATTACAACAATAAAACAAAAACTATTTTAATGAAGTTGAATTTACTTACATTTATAAGCCATGTTGTGCCTCCCGGTTTGCTCCTCGCTCATGTGCCTACGCCATCTCTGCTCTTTTTTTGTAGTGCTTTTGTTAATTTTGTAGTGTTTTCAGTAATGTTGTAGTGTTTTGCACCTCAGGGTCACCGTAACAAACAGATATTGAATGAATAAAACAGACTCATGATTTCGTAAAAGAACATTGTTAACATAGACAAAGCAAAACGCTTTAAGTTTCAAGGCATGTACTGTAAATAATACGCATTCCCTGGATGACCAGGCTGTATTTAATTGTGCTCCAAAGGCAGAAGTCCATTATTCTAAGTTAATACAAACTTTGAGTTGAAAAACAGCTTGAATTGGGGTGGCTAAAGGATTATTCCAGAAGAAATGATCTCATCTGAGAAATGTATTGTAGCACCTTCTCTACATTAAAGCGCTACTCTGAAGGTCCAGGGTATAGCAAAGGTAAAAACTTCCAGCTGGGGTGCTTTTGGTTGTAGATTTCTACCTAGCTAATTTGTTTTAATCATACTGGAAATGAAAAGGGATAAAATGACTACAGCAAAGAATCCCGGTTCTTGGAGAAAAGAAGAAGGAAGAAATCTACCATAGAAATATATATTCAGGTTTAAGAAATGATTCTTTTGACCAAGAGCAACTTATTTACCATAAAGGGAAAAACCATAAACAAAATAAATTTAATAACTTATTAATGTATGACAAAAAGTAATTGTAAAGGAATAAAATCACTCTAAACTGAAACAAAAAACAGCTTTTAGAAAATGGAATCCAGATCTTAATTATTTTTTTGTCAAAAATTAATCTGTCTTGAAGTTAAATCGAAAGCGAACCTAAAAGTAAGTTTAGAAATGCTACCTTGCTATTATTATGAAAAGTAAACATTTGCCATTTATGATCCAGCAGCCAGTTATTTCATGGAGGTGCTGAGTAATAAATCAGCTAATTTCAGCTTCACCCTGCTGATGTTTCTTGTGTTGTTTTACATCAGTTTCCATTCTATACATATGACAGGAAAGCTATCTGTGTGTCCCGAGCCCGTAATATCATCAAAGACCCCTCACACCCCCACCATGGACTGTTGTCCCTGCTCCCCTCTG
>JAUZNJ010036188.1:0-11956 GCA_034780135.1 Jordanella pulchra
ATCTATCTATCTATCTATCTATCTATCTATCTATCTATCTATCTATCTATCTATCTATCTATCTATCTATCTAGTCTTGATGTAATATTTGTATCTGATACTGCTTGTTATCACTCCAGGATTAGAGAGTGTAAATAAATTATGTGACTGATCTTTTCACAAAGGGTTTCACAAAGATCAAACAGCTGAATTCACCCCTCACTACATTATGGAATGTAATGGGGCAAGGCAGCAATTACTGGCCCACACTCCATCTTAGATGACTTCCTGCTTGCCTGACAGTCAACAGTATTATTAGATTGCCATCAATTAGAGATTAGACTGTTCTGTTTCCACAATGTGCATTATGGAGAAACAGCGTATGTTGTAGCTTGTTCATAAAAAAACATAAAATGATTTCAGAGAAGCATGTGGTCGACCACCCATCAACAGCTCTTTCGCCAACGCCCTGACAGAAAGAAACAGCTTATGAAGTCGGTCTAGGCCAGCAGCAAGCCTTAGCTACTTATGGGCTTTGAAAGTGTTTCTCCCTTGAGACTCCATAAATATTGACTCATTATCACTTTAGATGCAAATGTATTACAGTTAAAAACACACTCAGTTTTATAATGACCAAGAGTCATTCTGCAGATTGATAAATATGTTTAAGACATAGGATTTAGCAATGAGGTGGAACAACCCAGCTCTTTCCAGGGTCACAGTAAACAGCTATAAAGTAAAACGTTAATTTTAGCCTTTAGGTTACGTTTGGGATACAATCACATTTTTTAAAATCTGTTTTCAAAATAGTGTTACTTATTCTTGTCTACTGTATAGCCTTTTAATGACTCCTTTACACGACTCACTGCTTTAAGAGAAAATGTAAATTTTTTTGATAAATTTGTCATTGGTAGAAATAGAGCGTTATTTTTTGTTTCTTAGAACAGAAAAATGGAACCTCCCAGCATGGTCATCAATGGAGAAATTTGAAAATAAAAAGTGATTCCTCCAAAATATTACAATTCATTATTGTTTTTTTATGTGAAGTCTCTGCTTGATGAAGCTCATAGGTCTCAAAAGATTTTGGAAATCCTTAGTAACTGAGTAAAAATAAAATAAATGGTAGATACATCCAAAAAACTTTATGTGATGTCATTTGTGTTTTTATGGTTGAAGCAACTTTTCCTCATGTTTTTCTTTATATTTCTTGATCACAAAGTGTAAACCTTTTCTCCTTAAATTTAGTATCTCAGTCTTTAAAACTCACTGAAGGTTTGAGTGTCGAGGCTCGTGGGAAGAAAAAGTTTTTATTACAATGTACTACTCACTAAACACATATCTACGGCTTTTACATGTCCTTTAAAAAATATTGTGTACTCCAATAAAGGCACTTTTTTTTTTCAAAAGCTCTAAGAAAATTCAACTGAAACCTCTTATGTGCTATTTTATACCACACTGAAGCCACAAGAAGAATTCTGAGGTCAAAAATGAAATTAAAGTTTACAGTAATTGCTGTACATTAAATATTTAAGCTAAGCTTTTGCTTCCATTTGACCCCATGGCCTGAGACCAATGCCCATCATCACATAAAACAGATTGCGACATAGTTAAATTTATGACGCATAACAAATATCACAGTGATTTAGTCTGTGTTCTTTTCCCAGAATGAGTAGGTGGGAACAGATGTGTTTATGTCAGGTTTGTGAGCACAAGGTCATGATGCAGACAGGTTGTAGATAATGTGAAGTAGTCCTATTTGAGGCTTCAAAAGTGTCAGTTCATATCTCAGCAGTAGGTGATGAGTTGGTGACTGTCAGACGTAATGATTCATGGCTCTTGATTTGCAAACTGTAAGTAAACTTCATAGGCGGTATAATCAAATAAAAGTTTAGCTCTTCTCTGGAAGACAGAGCATTTCTATTGATACCTTTGCATTTTTATTTTACTTTACCTAGATCTTACTTATCCTTATCCTTCATGCTGCGTTTCAACATTGAGCAGTTTGTATGCTGTTACTTTTGAACTATGATGTGATGTGGTCATCTTATCAGTGCTCTTATTGTTTTGGAAAAACAAATATGTTTTATATCGATAAATAAAGGCAGTTTAATAAAAAGTCAAGTTTACCAAAGCCAAACAACTTATCTCTCCTGGGTGTAATTACAGTTTAGCAGTTTTTACAGCCTGAGTTAAAACAACAGCAAAAAAAAAAAAATTAATATGTCTCACTGATAACACTTTTTTATAAATTTCTACATCTAGAGGGAACATTTTATGCTTATCTTAGATTTTACTGGCATATTTGATTATTATTCGTTTTGAAGAGTTAAATAAAAAAAGCAGCATTTAAAGTAAGAATGACAAATAACTTAAATTCAGCTTTTGTATTGTTTAAAAGCTAGGTAATGTCATATATAAATGATGTGATTATTGTTGCTTTAACTTTTTAATGAGTTAAGTGGGAGGCAAATTGTTTTAATGAAACAAATAACCTTTTATCAGGAACATGCTGGAGGGATCTGTGGCTGTTTTAAGTGTGACAAAAGTAAATGACTGAGTGAGGACTTTTGCTTAAAAAATAAATATTACCAGAAATTTGAAAGAGCTCTGTGAAAGTAGGCAAGTCCTGAGGAAGATATCTCCTCACACTAATTAAACATTCGTTCTTCTGAAAACATCATTTGTCTCAGTAGTAGCAGTTTGACCACTGGATGTAAAGGAAGGACAAACAGACCTGAAGAAGGAGGGACAATCACACTGCGCCACTTTTAAAAAAGAAAGCTAGACCACGGAGTTAACAGCTAAACTGACAAAACTGTTGGTGTTTATGGAGGATAAAGAAGGATCTCTTTATCATGGTACTTATTTTCTTATCCCTCACCTTGTATCACAAAACATGATGCTCACAAATCATGATATCAAATAAAATTGAAATGAAATTTAAAGGAAAACTTTAAATCAGTCAAGGCAGCCACACAGAAGGTCCCTCTTCCATGTCTATCCACAATAATTAACTTTCCTTGTGACTCTTTTTTTTCTTTGTGATGAGAGGGACACACTGGAAAAATATATTATGAAAATCAATATGAGTGAATTTAGTGAAAGATTATTTCATGTATTGGTTGTTTTCTTATAGTTTTTTTTTTCTTTTTTTGGAGACAAAATAATCAAACATCACAAACAAGATGAAGTAATAACTTCATCTCTAGTGGTTCTTTAGCAATTATTAAAACATGACAACAGATAAATTATCAACGTCACATGAAGAAGCAGTTGCCTATTATTTTAGTAGACATACTCTATTGTAGACCACACCACAGATATTTATACTCGAAAATCAATTAGCTTTTTTACATACTTTAAATGTGCATTTAGAGAAATTTGACACTACGATTTTGGGCCATAAAGGTTTTCATATTTAATAATAGACTTAATTTCTAGTAGCATCAATGAAAACAAGAATACTACACAATAAACTAGAAATTCATAAATCAATATGCATTTGACTAACTTCAACAGCTTCACCATTTATTATTTTCTTCAACCCAGATATTTGTTTCTCAGGACTGTGAGAGGAAAAAAACAACAACAATATTTTCTAATAAAAAGAGGAGAAACATTTACACATATTACATTTCACTGTTTTGTGAGGATATGCTAAAATCATTGCCCTTGTATTTGTCTTTCCTCCCCTTTTTATTTAAAATATGCGGCACAAAACCACTTAATAACAGATGATTGTATTAATTCATTTCGGACCAATGTTGATGATCATGCTGCACTATAGATCAGACAGAAACTCTCTGAGTCTTGGATCTTCAGCCCAATATGTAGTGCATCCATATTTAATACTGCATAACTCTTTTTAACATCTTACCAGTCAGGCCTATTTGTAGGATGGATCTTCTCCCCTCTCTACTCTTTGTCAGGGGAAGAGCACAAAAAAAGACTCCTTCCATTTTGAGTGATGGTGGTGTGGTGCAGGAGCTTCACCTAGAATTGATCATTGTCATGTCAAATTTTAATTTCACCTCCAAGAACAGATAATTAGATCTAATTTTAGCACAGCTGGAAGGAATGTATGGTTTTAAGGCTCATTATAACTTCCCTTTGAAGGTGGGTGGGTGAATAGAGCTGTTATTTGATGTTTAAAAGGTTTGTTAGACAACATTAGTGAACAGTCAGCTTCATGAGCTTCAGCCAGAATCCCAATCCTGTAGCACCCTTTATTTAATCCAACATTATCCAAAAATAGACTTTGTCACAACTACTAAGAAATATTAGCCTATATAAACTGACAGACAAGGATAACATGAAGAGAAACCAAGAAGTTTATGGTAATTGTGGAAGTTGACGCAACTTTCGCTGGTTCGAATCCTGGCCAGTCAGCCTTTGCCACATGTCTTTTCCTCTCTCTATCACTCTTTCCTGTCTGCCTACTTTTGAAAATAACACAAAAGGAAAGGCCACTAGAGCCTAAAAAAAAGAATCTCTAGCAAGACCTGAAAATTTATATTTACAGATTCTCACCATTTGACTGAACTTGAGATATTTTGCAAAATAATGGGCATAATATTAGTCTTAAAGCTGACAGAGACACTCCTACAATGTAGGTAAAGTGGATTATGTAAAGTCTGACCTTAGGAAATCTGATCAAAAATCCATATCATATTTTGTTAATCTTGATTTGTTTTTATAACTTCCTCTTCTACTTAATAATATGCACTCATTTAATTTGGTTTTGTCACATGTATTCCACTAAAACATACATATCTGACATAGTTTTATGCTTATTATATATTTATAGTTATATCAGAACAAGTGTGACAGAAAAGGAAAAGAATTAGGAAAAAGTACTGAAATATTGCAGTCTAAGCTTCCTAAAATGTCATAATTGTGAAAATTGAAAAAGAATTAAAGGACATATGATCATTTGAATATGGGCACCCCTGTACAGAGCATTAAGTAGAAAAAAGGCTTGGAAAATGTTTAACAAAAGCTGTTAATTTGAATAACTGTGCATAGCACACCTCCCACAACAATGAATGTTAACAGAGTCATCTGACCACACTGTCACTGACTGTCATAAACTGAGAGCACCTTTTTCTACATATGAGATCAATTATAGCACTTATGCAGTAGTGGGTAGAGTACCCCAAAAATTGTACTAAAGTAAGAGTAAAACTATTTCACTATATTTTTTAGGAGTAAAAAATTTATTTGATTAAAGGCTACTCAAGTACTAAGTATCTCAAACATCTGATATTTTGAATCATGTCGTAAAAGCAGATCAACATTTGAAGCTGTGTGCAAATTCGGATATTTTAAAAGTTATATTGTTATACATTAACTAAAATAAACAAATATATTAATTGAAAAAAAAAACAATTCCAGGCAGAAGAAACAATTCCAAAGCAATTTTCTTTTTAACATAAAACTTATGAAACCAGTACCTTCAGTGAAAATATTTGCTCCTTATGGTATATTAGCTTAACTTCCAAATATAATGGCAGGTGCAAGTGATCCTTTTTTAAAAAAAAAAAGTAACATTCATTTTGACTTAACCTGTAAGTTAAGTCAAAAATTAAAATTAAGTTAAGGTACTTTTTAAATAAAGTGTTTTGTGGGCGATTTAAAAATACAAATCCATCCATGCAATATTCCAGGTGACAGCAGTTCCTGGGAAAACAGCTGGGGCAATAAAACAGTAGTTTTTGGATTTGGTGATCAATTAATTAATGATTAAGCTTGCTGTTTTTTATACAAGCCACTTTTTGGCAGACAAGTAACAGAAGTCTGTATCCAGCCAAACAAAGATGGTATAACGTACTGGCTTGCCTGACATAAAAAAAAAAAAACAGTGTCGTGCTTCATTCTGCACCCCAGGGCTGATTTTAGATTTTCAGGTTTAAGCGTGCTTAGCACCATGGTGGACTCTGTTTAAATTAAGCACAAAATCGATGTAATATCTTGTGATCGGGTGCATCTAAAATGTGCATACAAGGAAGGCCTATATAATGCACCAATCCTAATTTTTGAGCCAGCTAAAGCTGTGAATATTCAGCAAATTAAAACCATCTCTGTCATGTATATTTATGCGACCTAGTTGAACTTTGTAGTATCTCAAAGTTTTTTACTTTATTGTGATGTTACCTTACTGTGATGCTGCAGTCCTCCTCTCTCTGCCCCTGATTTCAATGCTGTACTGATATCCACCCCTCTTTCCCTTTTGCAGTTAACTAAAAGACATATTTAATATGCATAAAATTTGGTTAAATAAAACAAATAAATACCACATATAGTTAACACTGACTTTCCCATGCTCAGGTTTTAAAACAAAAACTGTTGAAGGCTATGTTTTATGATGCAATTAAATAGGTATTAGTAATGTCTTGGATCAAACTAAATGACCCAGTATTTTTCTCTTGAAAACGTCTAGTAAGAATATGCTCTTATTCCAACATAATTCCCTGTTGTCAGTATCTTGAAAGGATGCCTGCACCCTCTCACTGCCCATGATCTGTTTAACTAAGTTGCTTCCTCTTCCCCTTTTTCTTGTTATAACCAAATAACACAATTAAGCATGTTATGCATGGAAAACATCATTCTTTTGATACACTGTACAAAAAACAAACAAACAATAAATTTGATTTATATTAAAGTCAGAATTCTTGCTGTAGTACAAGAAACACAGAAAGGACACCTGTGCCACTGACTGCACAGTCTGATATTGAGTATAGCACTTAATATCACTTAAGCATAGGGCCTATCAGTGCACTAACACCAAACACACATTACTACTTTCCTGTCATTCTCTATTCTTTGCTGTTCTTAATCCCAATATCCAGCACATATGTTCTATTCACTATTATGTACACAAACCTCACCTAAAGCTTTGTTAGAAAAAAGCTCTAATGCTCCAATATCCATTTGTAAGTGCTGGCTTGTCAGTGACTTCCTACAAATAAGAGTACACAATGAACAATGTTCTTTATACTTTTCAGTGGGAAACATGTATTTACTTTTAAAATGATCATGTTGTGCATGAATAATCTGTGGTCATTTTTTATTATAATTTTGGCATGCTTAAAGTGAGAGCTGTATATTTTATTTGGTGTAAGAGGAGGACAGAAAGGGCTAATAATGGTTGACAAATTGAAGGGCTATCTAGTTAAATGTAGATTGTGTTGAGACTGCTGGAGAACATGGGGGTTGCTTTTCATTATTCTGCTTCCTTCTATTTCTATTGTACAATTCTGCAATATTTGTTGGTTCAACCCATACATTTATAGTCTCAGGTTTTTTCTCTCTATAAGGTGCCATAAGATGACATGATGTAGATTGCAGCTATATATACTGTATAAACTGAATTGTACTGAATTGAACTGAAAAATAACATGGCCAGAGACTGAAATGCAACACTGATCAGCTGTTTAAAACAAGTCAAGTTTAAACATGGTTTACTGTTTTGAAACCTTCGTAATTGTTATTTTATAGCAATAAGAAGTTTCTTCATACTTGGAACTTGTACATTTTTCAATTAAATGAAAACCTTTTTTTTCTCAATAAGTTCTGTTTTTCCTGTTTTTCTCAGTTTGTGCTCAACCGACTTGTTCCTACTTCTTCTTATGATGTGTCAAAATTATGAAAAAGTTACAAATTATATCAATATTTTGGTTGGTATTTGTGCAAAAATAATGGCATGTCTGAATTAAATCTAATAAATAAATTTATTGTCTTTTCGAATCATCAGACTTTTCCCATATCTGAGGCTAGCTGTTCTTGAAGGTGCAGGATGAGAAGATGGCACAACACCTTGATGCGCCAGGTCCTACCAGCTTTCATCCCTTTACCCTCGAGTCACTGAAAACCATTGAGAAACGGATTGCTGAGGAGAAAGCCAAGAAGCCTAAGAAAGAAGGAAAAAAAAGCAAAGATAGAAATGATCACAAACCAAAGCAGGATCTAGAGGCAGGAAAGACTCTGCCACTTTATTATGACATCCCCGCAGGGCTGATGATGACAGCACTGGAGGACCTGGATCCCTACTACTCTAATCAGAAAGTAGGTTTCTTTGATTTAAAGACTTAAAGAGGTCTGGAGGAAATGTAAACACTACTGTTTAAGTATTTTTTAATAACTTTTTGTATTCTAACTTCAATAAATATATTGCTGTCTTAATGTTAACTGTTTTAAAATAAATTATATTTAGACATTTTTACTACTTTCTGCAAAAGGGTAGATATCAAGTTGAAATGCAAAAGTCATGCAATGCCTGTTTAATCTGCAATTAACATCTTTACATAGAGATTTTTATAAAATGGGCTTTTGGAGAACATTAAGGGAACATTTACAGTAGCTTTAAGGGTATTTTTTCAAACTAAGAGATTTAAATGTAATGTATGACTCCAACTTCTTTCTTTTTTTCCAGACCTTTATGGTAGTAAACAACAAGAAGCTCATTTATCGATTCAATGCTGCCCCGGCCTTGTACATGCTGAGCCCCTTCAATCCCATAAGAAGGTTGTCATTTAAAATTCTGGTGCACTCATATCCTTTTGGTAATATATGGAAGATAGGGAAAACAGTGACTTGAGAGCATAGAAAATGAATAGATTATTACGTTTTTTGAAAGTTTAAAAAATGTGTGAAATATAAACAAAAACATATTTTAAGCATTTAAAAAATAAAAAGTAAATTTAACCAAAACATAAAAAAATATTTTCTTTCTCCTAAAAAGTAGCCAATAAGGGGAAGTTTACTTGCTCAGGTTGGTTTCACCCTCAAAGTGTGAAACTCAGACATGAGCGCACAGAAACATCGACACATTCGTGTAGGAGAGAATAGATATCAAAAGCAAGCCATGCACTCATGCTTGTGGAATATTGGGAGGGGCTTATGCTGTTGAATCTACATGCATAGAAGGTTCAAAATGCCAGTGGAGAGTAGTTTACATGCTTGTGTCTTATGTAAAACTGCTC
Source organism: Jordanella pulchra (assembly GCA_034780135.1). Lineage (NCBI taxonomy): Eukaryota > Metazoa > Chordata > Actinopteri > Cyprinodontiformes > Cyprinodontidae > Jordanella > Jordanella pulchra. The sequence continues at coordinate 8,961 of JAUZNJ010036188.1, forward strand.
ACATCAGTGTTTATTGCACGATTGTGTGTTTATTGAATTTGGAGAATTCTGACTTCATAAGCTCATAGTACCGGATCATAGCAGCCACAAAACAGGAGGTCGCCAGACTTTTACTTTTTCTGACCATGGTTTGACACCTACAGTGTCCAGAGGTCTCTGACAATTCTGTCTGCACACCCTTGAATGATATAGTGATTAAAAGAATCAGCTTTCCAACTACTGATTGCTCTAATGCTAGATAACAACATTGACAGACTCCTGGATAGGTGTCGAAACATCTTCAGAAAAACTAAGTGATATTTTTGTTGCTTTGGATTTAAGCTTGTTTTGTGGTTAAGAGCTTACACTGTGTAGAAGATCGTTTCAGTTGTCTTTATTAAGGTACATTCAGACCGAGAGTGGTGCTTGTGGAATTTACTGTGGAGAGTTCACTGCTCTACATTTCAGATGCACAGTGTTTAAACCCTGGACCGCGTCATCAAATAAGAGGTGCTTCCGCTACCTGAAGCTGACATCCCACCCCACCCTAAAAGTTAGCAAATAGGCTGAATGGTTAGTCATACCTCAGTGAAGATTTGGGAAGGTAAATTGATCCTTTGTAAAACTGAAAAAAATAAAAAAAAAATCAAACAAGGATCATTTCTTCTAATTTTGTTTCAGATTTATTAAAGACTATTTTTTTAGGTTATCTAGAGGTCAGACATCTCTCCATTAAGCTCTGAATTGAATAAAAATGATGATTTGTACAGGTAAAACTTCTGTTTGTGCTGATTTGGTTTTTCAAAATAGAATCATTATTAATTTCGGCTGATGACGTCAACATCCCAGGAGATGTTAGTGCTGCTGTACATAAAGTTGTGCTTAACATAATATGGCATTCCTGTGGTATTGAATATAACAGTAGATGTGTTTACCTGATTTAGTGGCTGGAATGATTGTTTAATATTTAGTAGGTCATCAATCTCCTAGATCTTTCAATTTGGACCTGCCAGAGATGTGGAGCCAATATGTCATCTCTGTGTCATGTATTCGTTCTGCCCAGCGAATGAACCAAGTGAGTCCAAATTGCACAGTGAATTAAACTGTGCAGATTGGACTCACCTGGTTCAGTGGCTGGGCAGAACAAATATATGACATAGAGATGACTTATTGGCTCCACATCTCCCACCACTGCTCTTACTCTTGGAAACCCCTTAGCATTTCCCATCAAGGTCTCGCTGTTTGCATTTCACAATAAAAGCATGAGTGAGCTTAACTTCATGGAGCGCTGCTAAATTTTTCTCTGTGCACAACCTTTGAATCAGTTTTTGCAAAAGCCCTGGAAGCACTGAAACAAGAGTCCATGTTGGTTCATCCAGAGCTGCGTCTGGATGAACCAACCGGATTTGGCGGTTGGGGAATGGGCAGTGACAGAACAGGGTCTGTGCTGGCGGTAAAGGATAAACAGTTCTTCCAGGGCTAAATTAAAACAGCTTTTTTAAAAGCCACTAAGAAGTCCCTACAGAGCATTCCTTTTTTCTACCTTTGGTAACATTGTTTTCTCTATATTCCTTTTTAACTGAGAAATTCTTTGCTTTGGTTACACTTCTTAAAGAGAACACTGAACTGAACACTGTCACTGCATGGGATTCCCCGCTGGCGGCTTCCCTGCACAGTTCCCATAGGGATACTATGTAAATCCACCGCTCTCACCAAACTGTGCTCGGTCTAAATGCACCTTAAGTGATTGTAGCTTTTCAGTAGCTTGTATGTTAGTGTTTTAGTAGCCTGCTTAAGAGTGTTTCATTTGTGTGTATGGGAGCATTTAGTAGTCCTTATAACATCTTTTAGAATTTGAGAAATGTGCTTGAGAGCTTTTCAGTAGTGTGTGTGAGAGCAGATTCAGAATGTCCCTTAAAGCCCCGATATTTCTGTAGGAAAACCTGTAATCAACACATAGTCAACACTGAGTGAAGCTTTTTATCCTAAATGTTGCTCGAAGTTCTGAAATTCATTGTTTGTTTTAACAAGTCAGTTTGTCTGTCGTAACTTCTATAGACATCTATTGAGCTTCCATATAAAGCTTCAGATAAGCATTTAAAGGAAAATTCAAGTAAAATTGAGAAACATTTACTTGTTAAAAATAATTATAAGCTTCCTTAACATTTGCCTGTAAGTTGTTTAGCATGCTGATCATGTGCACTATCCTCATCAACTGCGGATTCATGACTTTCAGTAACCCACCGGATTGGACAAAGCGAGTAGAGTATGTTACCTATTAGTTTTTTCACATTGACATATGACATATTCATTATTCCTGGATTTTGCCATCTTACTGGGCTATTGAAATCTTTCTTTTTCCAACAGGTACACATTTACTGCAATCTACACTTTTGAATTTGTAGTTAAGGTTTTAGCAAGAGGATTCTGTATAGGGAAATTCACATTTTTAAGAGATCCCTGGAACTGGCTCGACTTCTGTGTCATTGTTTTGGCGTAAGTACTATATTTCTGGAACTCTCCTAAAATAATTTAAAAATAGGTTGTATTTGTTATTTCAAGATCTTCAGTTAAGATGGTGCTTTGTTGTTGTATTTGGTTTGCCTTCTGTTGACAAATAATAAAAGTCAGACTTTTTAAATAAAAACCTTTTATCAATTTAGGATTAGAAAAATATAGCAATTTACTTCTTTATTATTTCAATGTTAATTATGACAGAAGTGTTGACAAGTGAAAAAGCTTTCTCTCAATTACTGCTTTTTTTCCTCCTATGATGTGTGTTTTTTCAGGTATGTAACAGAGTTTGCAGAAATTGGAAATCTTTCAGTTCTTCGAACATTCAGGGTGCTGAGAACACTAAAAGCGATTTCAGTAATCCCAGGTAAATAGTACAAGAAAATAGCACTTGAATTTTTTTTATATCATCAAACCTTTTGATATCAAACACTTAGTCACCTAAATATCTGATCTTTTCATATACATACACACACACACACACACACACACACACATTTTTA
>JAUZNJ010036190.1:0-11956 GCA_034780135.1 Jordanella pulchra
GTGCTGAGGGCTCCAGCCCAGGAGACCCACGGCGCGCTCTGCTGGAAGAAGGTGGCAAAAACTCCAGATCCCAACAACCATCTTCTACCATCATCTTAGGGTTCCAGTGTCTGTCTGAGGAAAAGCACACCCTGGACAGGTCACTAGTCTGTCACGGGGCACTTGGGAGAATGTTTTTTGTTTTGTTTTTATCGCTGCATTTTAGTTTAAGAATGGTCTGTTTACAGAACAAATGAGGGAACTTGTTGCAGACCTGCTGTGATGTATTTCTTTCATTGACACGTAGTTAACACCTGCAATGTTTCTTCCAAATGGACCTGTGATTGGGAGGTTGAGTTGTTTCCCCTAGCGTACAACCCCTCCCCCCCCCCATCTTTACCAAGGTGTTTCTCTGGCCTGTTTGGGACGTTTGAGTTGATGTTGATGAAGAATTATGCTTTGTTTGTTTTAGTTTGAGGCGAGAACATATTTCATGGTGTTGAGGGTCACGAGGCAAGTCAAATTATGTGATGAGGACAGGAAATGTGAGCCTTTAAAGCTCTTTAAGCGATTCCCCCTTGCTATCATGGCCCCAGGGCAAAGCTAGACTTGTTTCAACACACCCACACTAAAGTGGGCCCAGAGACACGGTGAAGTGATTTGTGGTTGGTTGTAGAGGGCAACACTTGGTCAGTTACTGAAGAAAGACTCAAATCTTTTGTAGACTTAATAGTGCTATTAAAGGTAGAAAGATTCACACACCTATGATAACTTGACTGATCATCATTATTTAATCCGAATACTACACCCACAGTGTCTGTTCTAGCCACAGAAGCCAAGTACAAGACAGACCTTGCCAATAACATTTCCTGCTGAATGGCTCCCTTTCTTTTTCCAGCTAATACAAAGTTCGTTTTGGGGCCATGACCTCCCGAGTGATAAACCACCACTATCAACCCTACTGGGAAAAATAACGGAAGCATGCCTGGGAAAGCACAGTCGGGGTTTTCCTGCTGCAGGAGTCAAAACGAGATGATAAAGGGCGAATAGATGACTGAAGTGCAGCGTCTGTATGCTGTTTATGTGGACAGTATCCCTTGTGCCCATCTTGGCCCTCTTCCAGTTCAGCTCAGCTGAGTTCTCACACAGGGGGGATATAATTGCTCCACTGATCACAGTATGAGAGAATTTTCTTATTTCTATCACTAAGAGATAGTAAAAAGTCAAAAAGTCCTGATCATTACAACAAACCAGTTGTGTCTTTTATGCCTTGTGGCTGATTCATTATGGGATTTCACACATGTGATTATATTATATATGTAAGAGTGATTCAAGGGCCATGCAAGGGAATCTTTTGCTCTCTTTCCCCTCATGTCTCTGCTCTCTGTCTCCTTCACCTCATCATCTGTGGCGTTTCACCACCACGAGGGAAGGAAGCCACAAAGAGCATCAGAGCTTGATCTGCTAAACAGGTTTGTGTATGAGGTGTGGGGAAGTGTGTATGAAGGGGGGCCAGATACATTTAACGGCATGGCATATTTGACACAAGACCCTGGTGAAGAGGCGTACTGGATGAGACCCACATCGTGCATATATGCTCAAACTTATGTGCACACATTCATCCCTGGTGGGTGCCCCCCTCCTCATCAGCCAAGTGGTGCTCCACTTTGATCTTCACACTGTGGGTCAACACAAGCCTCCATCTCCCTGTCTCTCATCTCTCTTTTTTTTCCTCCTACACTTTCTCTGTCTCCCTCCCTGCAGCCGTCTGGTTGGCTGGCCCAATAGCCTTGGGGTGTTTAGGTTTTGGAGGGATCCCAATTTCCTCTTCTAATCATGACATCATCCTGCCTGAATAGGTTAAAGATGTGACCAGGATATTCCCTACTTCCTTGTTCTGCAGCCTCCCATCAAATTACATACATTACAGTAAAACATGCTCTATTAATTTATTGAGAAACAACAGGAGCTGGGAAAACCAAGAAAAGAATGAACATACAGATTGCTTGGTTGAATGTTCAAATCACGTCTAACTGTCTCTGCATGTTTAATTTATTTAGCTTCAAGTGTGTCGATGTTGTAGTCCAGACCCAGGTCATGCAGTAATTCAATCGGCCATCCATTCCACGGTAGTTCGGTGATAGTGTCCCAGTCTCGTGCTTGATTAAAGGCAGAGTCTGATTAGAGGTGAAGAGTGGCCGAGGCCTGCCTGGCCTGTCAATAACTGTTAACCTCACCCCCACTAGTTCAACTAATCACTCCAAGAGGGGCCTTGTCTGGCAAGCTTTGAGTTGAGCTTAGGGGTCTATTCTTTTCTTGCATCTCAGTTAGCACAGTTCAGCTGTGGCATATAAATTCCTAGAATATGTAACATTCTACCACAAATTCTGTCATTATTATTGGGGTATTTCATAATAAACCAACACAAAGTTGGGCATATTTTTGAAGTGGAATATTAAATTTTCAAATAAGTGCTTATAAGTAAAAATATAGAAAGTATGATATGCGTGTGTATTTCACTTTCATGAGCTGTAAAACTGTATTTATTGCAATTAATACTGCAAGTCTCTTAAGGCATGTCTCTACCAGTTTGCATAATTAGATATTGTCACTTTGCAAAAATGCTAATTCACAGCCATACTTGATGCAACTTTTTATTAGAGCCACTTTTTCAATTTGAAATGTTTGGACATTGACTTGGCCGTTCTTTGATCTAAACCCTTGCATCATAGGTTTAGACTTGTTTTCCATGCTGTAAGGTGAATTTTTAACTTAAACTTAAATTCTCTCATAATCTAACCAACTTTCTCCAGAATTGTACTATATCTGCCAATATTCTAGCTATCTTCCCTGTGCCTGAAGAAGAAAGGCATCTGGATATCATCTTACACTGTAGGGGTAATGTGTTCAGAATGATATGAACTGTTAGTTCTCATCCACACATAAAGTTCGGGATGTTGGCCAAAAAGTCTAGTTATCAGATCAGAGGACTTTTTTCAACTTTTGCTGTGACACCTGATAGCTTGTGACAAACCCTGCATAGAATATTCTCTCTAACCTTTGTGTATGACTAATATTTTTTTTTTTTTTTGTCGACAGAATCTCCCTCTTGAGCTCTACATATCTTTTGCTATTCCAAGGGTAAAATGACCCATCATGTCAATGTCCCCCTTTTGAGATACCAAACCGGGGATATAACACAGATGCAAAATATTAAATTATAATTATAAACAGTTCTAGATGGGGGCCAACAGGGGCCAGTACCCATGTAAAGCTGGTCCTGGCCACTGTGGTAAATTCATTATAAAAAGTAAATTAATAAAAATTATATAAGATTGCATAAAAAACATAACTAATTGCTCCTTTGGGTTATTTCAAATTGTTTTATTGTTTTAAAAGTTTACTGTAAATAATGATTTGAAAATTATGTTTTTCATTTTTAGCTTCTGTCATATTTAGACAGGATCAGCTTTTATCTGCTATATCTTGTATCTCCAGAGCTGCAAATGGGTCTTTGGCTTACTTAATGTTTTAAGTAATTAACTATTACCTTTTTTCTGTTTCATTCTTTTGTTCGGTGCCTCCATTAAAAAAAGGCACAGGCACAGTGGGCAATTCGGTTTAGCTGGGGGACCAGCTGAACTTGGTCAAGAAACGTTGCTGCTTATAAGCTATCAAAACAGTTGGTTGCAATGGATTCAGTTCTGGATTGCCAAATAATAGGGGCCTGATGAAAAATCCTGTATTTTATTTCCAATTCTCAATTATATGTAACATTTTATTGCCATATTTAATAAAATTGGGTAAAAAACCAATAAACTGTTTTATTGATTTTTGCATAGGGATAGTTCTTAAAACAACTGTAGCTTGCTGAATTAGCAAAGGAAAAGTTTTAAAATATTGTAGACTTATTTCCAGATCCTCTTTTAACCTCTATGATGGTGTCAACTAGTGGCAGATTTACAGAGGAAAGATAAAGTGGCACAAGAAATCAGAGCATGAACTACCAGCTTAAAATTCTTGGCTTTATTTTTGTAATTTTGTTTTGGGAGCAGAAAAGGGGTTTTCTCCTCTTCCAGTGTGTTTGGCATCTTACCTTCAACGCTGAACTAAATACATTAAGTGAGTAACGAGAGAAGCGCAGATTACAATCAAATTCTTTTACCAACCAACATCTGCTCTTAGTCATCTAAGTACAACAAAGTTACTGAGACAGTTCAGGATGCTGCAGCACACGGTGGTAACCGGTGGAAATTTAAATTATCCTTTACATTTTTTCTTTATTTCACATTTATGAATTTGCCTTTTACAGTACGGTTAGAGTTTGTTATATAATATCATTTCTTTATTCACAATGCTCAGCTTTTATACATTTGGTTTCTCAAATTTACAAGTAATTTGGTGATAAATGAGAATGTTTGTGCCTATCTGTTAAATAGCAAAAAAGCTATCCATCAGTGCTTTTACGGCTTATGAAGAATAACTAAATGCATGTATTTTATCGTGGTGAACAGGCAATAATAATAAACAGGCCTTTGTTCAGAGTTTCAGTGGCATGAATAATTTCATTACTGTATAGGAAACGCTGTAAGGGAAAGAGAACTAAATGGTGCCTCTTATCTTATCGTATTCTTTTGCTCCTTTAGGCCCACTCTGAGTTAAACCACAAAATGTAAAACTATAACTGCATTCTGTGTTACCTCTCCCTCGAGTTTAATCAAGTTGCAATGTTTTATTCAATATATATATATATATTATATATTATTGTGTTCACAAAATAAAGTAAAGCTAATTTCTATACATGTAGTCGGCAGGAAACTGCTCAGCAGAAATAAATCCTCACATTAAACTTTTTCATATATGACACCAAGCAATAGGAAGGTAGGAATTTTAGGAAGTTTTTCGACTATAAATGTCAAACAACTGTAGACATTCTGCTCCAATCACACAGTATAAGCAGTGTACTCAACTCTGGGAGTTCTGGGACCTTTTTCTACTCTATTGGTGTTGGTTTTTTCAGCTCATGAAGCTTTTTTCCAGACAAGTATCAATATACTGCCCAGCATGAGTGCCATCAAGAGCACACTAAATAAAAAGTGAAGCACATTTTAGTATACAGCCTGGTGAACACCAGCAGTAATTTTGATTATGTGTTATATTTAACTCAATTTTTACTAAATAAAAGAAGCACATTTTTTTGGCATGTGAAAATGTCTTAAAATGGTGGTCCTCATGTGCTGCAAGAGAAATGAATTTCATGAAGAAATTAATGTCCTTGTCCTTTTAGATGTTGCTGTGATAAAGCATTAAAATGAACACTCGATTCGGTTATAACCATGTAGGTTTTGGCGGAATGGAAAATGGAACGACTCCGCTGCAAGCATTTCAGCTTTCCTATTCACCTGTCTCCACATCAGCTAATAGCATGATCTCTTGGGCTCAGCTTAGGGAAATCTTCATTCCACACCTCTTGCCCAGAAACCTGAGCCTGGAATTTTTAGGTCCTCAGAGGGAGGCTTTTAACTCAAAATTTACTGCTCTTACGTACATTTCCAGCGCTGAGGGGGCCATGATACCCTCACCAGCTAATTATAGCTCCGCAATCCTCTTAGATCCCACAAACCAGCTTGTTCAGGAATGACTACAAAAGCTTTAATAAAATACAGACCTTTTTGATAGGTAATTGGAAGAGTCCTTATTTCCAGTCTAATAATGTGCCGTGTATTTTGATTGGTGGTTTATCATATATGGTTTACTGTTAACTACTTACTACTGGTATATCAGCTCTTTTATTCTCTCAGTGTTTCTACTTTATTATAGATCAACTCTATGAAAACACTAGAGGAATATTAAGTGTTTTAGTATTGTAACATTTAGCAGTTTGGCAGCGAGCACAGCGCATAGAGTGTGTTTCACATTAGAGAAAGAGTGAGTGACACTGTGCTTGAACCTGGCATGTTGTAACCTTTATGATGGTAGGAGAGGTCCTCAAAGCCACACAGCAGTTTTTAATTCTTTTACCCATTCATTTCTTAGTCATGCTTCCTCTGTGGCAAACATGTCTTTCTCACGATTGTGATTAAAATGAAAATTATTCCTATATACTTCAGTAAAGCCTCTGGGGTCTGCTTGAAAAAAAGACCTTTTAAAAAAATCATAGCAATTCTAGGTCAAAATTCTAATCAACACATCTCAATATGTTTTCAATTTCCTTGTTTCAACCTTGACCGAAAGCGTATTTAAAATTCAACAATGAATTCAGTTCTGTATTTGTGAAGATAAAAAACATCTCTTCTTCTTTATAACTCAAATAAGTAAGGAGGGTGGGAGAGGTGGAGAAATGGATTCCTCCGAGCCTGCTGTTCCCAGTCAGTGTGGCTGTAGACAGCTGGGCGCCCACTACAGTTAAGATCAGAGGCCTTGATAACCTGGGTCCTGATTTATGGAGAGCAAACAGCCTCTGCAATCACCTAATGAGGGAGAGAACGCAGAGTGTTTACATGTTTATTAGATAGCCAAAACCAGCTGGGGACACTGTTTCCCACCATTGCTCTTTTACTCCCTCTTTCAATGGCTATGCAGGAAAAGCATTCTTCAATCTAAATCAAAATTACTACATCATTCACTGTGTGGTCATTTATTCATGTCTGTCGGTCCACTATTGTCAGAAACAGTAAGTTCATGTTTGGCATTCCTGATCAACAACTGTTTCAGTCTGTAGATAATTATAGGACACTTGCCTACATTATGATTTTCTTAAAGAGGAGCCCAAAGAAACAGCAAAAATATTTTGAAATTATGTTACACTTTTAAAATTCTTGCCTATTAATTAAGGTATACTTATTAATGCAAAATCCTAAGTTATGATTAACATTCATCCTTATCTGTCTGCTGCATCTTCATCAATTTCCAAGCATCCATAACATAGATACTTTTTTACATGTTGTAACATGGCAACTACCATCCTCTATGCATTTTGGGAGGATTTGAGGCAACAAACCAATATGATAAAGAAAATGTTCTGTTCAGATTAGACCAAAATGTAACCTTTTGAAGTACATGTGAAATCCTATACATGGTGTATGATGGAAAACAAACAGATTAAACAATTACCCCTAAACCTAAAGATGCACTGGTATTCGTGTTACCATACCCTCCTAAAGCTACTAACACTAACCTTGCAGGCTTAACCTAAAAAAAGATTTCAACACGGGTCACATGCATCTCACGTGATGCCATGTTAGCAACCTTCCATTTAACATGCAAGTCAATATCCTTTCAAACAGTGTCTCACAGAATGGACTGTCTTCAACTTGTATTATACACAGCCTACCTTTAATTTTTCAGCTTGTTTATCTAACACATAGTCAATTCATTAATGTCAACTCAGTTTTTTGGGTTTTTTTTAAGAACTCAAAATCTATTTCTACTGTTTGCAGACGACACCCAGCTCTACTTCTCCTCCCAGAATTATTCCACAATTCCTTATTCCTCTCCTGAAACCTACTTGTCTGAAATAAAATCTTGATTCAAATCATATCTCCTTTGGTAAAACAGACTGAACTGAAATCATCCTAACTAGGACTAAGCGATTTTATCCATAGTTTGTAGGTGTATTTTTTTATCAATGGCTCCCATGTATTCTCTTCTCTTTGGTTAAAGAGATTTAGCGTCATTCTTGATAGCTATTATTTTAGGCTCACATCAGTTGTATTTATTTATTACCTCCGCCAAGTAGGTTATATTTACGGTAGCGTTAGTTTGTTTGTTAGCAACTTTACAGAAAAAGTTATGGACGGATTTTGCTAAAAATTTTCACAGATGGGGTGTATTATAATCATTGAAAAATGATAACATTTTGATGATGATCCGGATAACCATCAGAGAAGGGGCTTTTTCTGTAAGTTGCTATCAAACAAACAAACAAATCAACGCGGTGCTTGGCGGAGGTCTGCACTGTCCGGGTGCTTTTCTAGTTTTACATATTTTTTCTTACAAAACATATAGCCCCTCCACCCCTCCTTAACTCCTCTCACCACCTCTATTGTTCCCAGGCTAATCACCTCTTGCGTCGATGATTATAACTTGCTATTTTTTGGTCTTCTGCAAAAAAATGCTCCATAGGGTTCAGGTTGTTAAAGATTCAGCACTTTGCTAAAAACCAGCTCTTTTCTCCATGTTACACCTGTCCTTTAACAGCTTCATTTGCTTTGGTTAAACCAAGAATATGATTCTAAATTCTCATGTAAAGATTTAAAGCGATTCATAACTTTGCCCTTCCTTATATTTCATATCTCCTGCAGGTTCCCATCACTGCCACCACCCTCCACCCTGTTCCCTCAGGCCATCTTTCTCCATATACACCTCAGCACCATGGAGAGTTGTGTATTCAGCTGCCCTGCTCCCAAAATTGTCTCTAATCCTGTGTTTAATTTAATACTTAAAAATGACTTGTTCATTATATTTTAACTGATGTTTATAGTGTCTATTTTAATGTGATGTCCTTGAATTACTTGAAAGTTGTTATTGAATTAAATGTTGAATTCACTATTTATCATTTATTCATTTATTTTCGATAGCTTTCATTTTTTTGTGGAGCAGTCATCACCTTATTTGTAAAGCATCTTGAGAAACGGGCAACTTTTTTCATTCTGCTCATTATTATTGATCGCCAAAACACACTTTACTTTACATTATAAGATAAAATTGAGGATAAAAACCTCCAATCAGGTTCACTTGGAAGAGCAGCCACCATATTTTTACAGATGACATTTTGTTCCTCAGGAATTAGTTTGCCCAAAAAGTCCAAACAGAATACAATGAGGTTTGTTGTAACATAATAACATTAAAAGAAAACGCTTGTTTGTACTTTTAGATGGTGGACTGTATTGTAACATCAGATATTGCATGCTTTCCATACCAAATCTTCCAGCTTTGAATACCCTCTGTTTTCCAACTAAATTTTTTTTCCAGTGCCGGGATGTTTGCGTGCATGACTGCTCACCTCCAAAAGTAATTTTTAGCTGTTGGTGTTCAGAGTACATGCTGGTGGCTTAGAAAGACAGCAATGGTAAAAGATAGGGTGGGGGTTTTAGTACAACTCATGCATATGTATTATGCATATGCGCACGCAGTTGACCTCTTCACCAACAATATCCTTCAGGTTATGGCAGTAAATGATTAAAATAAACATGCATGTGTACACACAAGAGAAAACAAACACACTCCTGTCGGCCTCTCAGGAATCCTTCAGCACCTGGAAAAAGTTTGCTGCTGTCCAAAAACGTTAATGCACAACAGATCTCCCCCTGTCTCTCCTTATGTCTCTCTGTTTTCCACTCTCTTTTTCTCTGTTTGGTCTTGTAAAACTTGTATAAATCAGATTCCTCTTCTAAAACCAGGTTCTGAGAGAATTTGCAGCTTTATTATATTTTTAATTAGTTCGGCAGCAGCAGTGAGAATTTTCTAAAAGTTTAGAAACCTATTTCCAAAGGATAAATGGTCATTTATAAGGTCTAAGGATAGATTTAATCTCATTTTAGCAACAAAACTGAACATATTACACTGTCAGAAACATTGGTGGAATGACTAATTATATATCCCCACTCCCAGGAGAGGAAAGAGCAGCATTTGGTTACCTAACCATCAGCAACTGTAAATCCCTTCCCTATAAGCAGACCTTTTAGCACTTTTTGAGTCTGGAGCATTAAGGCCCTTGAATCCTGACAGGATCGATCATTTTAGATAAGCAACTGTTGCTGCCCATCAGCTTTGTAAACAATATTATTCCTGTTTTCTTGAACTTAGATTTCCTCTTCCTTCATTGAGATTAATGACTCACAAGAGGACAAAGTTTCCAGCCTTTCAAGCAAGTTCATTCAAAGGTCAAACCGTGCTATTTTCAATTTCAAAAGATTCCTATGGCTTCCATCTTCAACCTCACAGGCCTCAGTTAGCATGTTCCAGTTTAAGGTTTATGAGAGTTCAATTCAAAATAGACTAAACAAGTTTCTCTTTTGAAGGGCTGGAAGGAAGAAAACATCTTCTCTCTAGAAAGACTATGACGTCTCAGACTGATTAATAGTTTAGTTTAAAAAAATTGAGATGAAAATGCTGCAAAATGTTTAAAACAATAGCTAATGACCTTAATGAACTTAAAAAAACCTTTTGTGGAAGAGAGGGGACAAGTCTGAGAATTTACACCAAAGACAATTACTCGGTTGTTGTTGCTAAAGGTGGTTCTACGAGTTATTCATTATTGTTAAACAGATATTGACAAAGTCCAACAAAAAATTACCTTTTACCTAGACATTTTAACACCTGGCAAGCATTATTATTCAATATTAATATTTGAATTTTGAACATAAATGTACAGCTCATAAACACCTTCTTTTTAAAAATGACTGTGAAAAAAAAACAGACTTCAAGGAAAAAACTCTGCAGGAAGATTTTGCTAAATTTGAAACACGCAAGATCTTAGTAATCTTTTTTTTTTTAAATGGAGGGAGAACTTATCAAACAGACAGCAGCAAATTGATTTCTGATTACTTTTAAAAGTCCACACCTGTGGTAGAAAAACTTTTTTATTGACAGTAATTAATACAACATAATGTTGTGAGGAAATTTTAAGTTTATCGTAAGAGCATTATTAACGACTTCCAAGAAACCAATTTCAATAATTTCTTCCTAGTCTTTAAACACATTTAAAAGTATGTTTGACAAAAAAAAAGTTTTCAGTAATCGTAACAGAAAATATAAAAGGGGGAACTTTGGTGATATTTGGTTTAACTTCAAGACTAGTCTCCAAGTAGAAAAGTCTGAACCTCTGTTTGGTATATTTGGATTGGGTCTAGTTTAGGTCGGGTTTTTCTAATGGGATAAAAGCATTATACTGTTATCAGTTTTCCTCTAAACATTATGTTATACATCTAGTTGCAGATTTAAACTAAACCAGTCTGAGTGGAGCTCTAAATCAACAGATATGTTTTTCCCAGTTTCCACTTTCCATAGTTTATACATACTTTTCTGCCAATTTATTTCTCCTTCTGTGAGTTAAACTATTTATATCATTGTATGGGTCCACCTTGATCAGGTGGACCAATACATAGATGATTGGCTCGTCACCATACCTCTACTGAACTAAATGGGGGGACTGAGCCTATAGATTCAGTGTTAGAGAAGAGATGTGACTAAAAGTTACAGGATGGTAGCTCTTGAGGAATGGACTTGAGCACCCTGACCTAGATCGTATTGTTACCTCTGCCAAGGACCTTATGTTTTCATTTGCATTAGTTAGTTAGTTAGTTTGGTTAGTTGGTTGCTTGGTTCTTTGTTTTCAAGATAGCTTTGAAAGTGTCGTACAGATTTTGCAAACATTTTTACAGAGGGGGCATATTATAACCATTGACAGATGATTACATTTTGGTGATGATTAAACCCCAACAAAGCAACTCCTCTAACAAGGGCCAGCAGAAGATAATACATAACTCTTGTTCTGGCCTTCCTGCATTGGCTCCCTGTAAATTAAAGCACACACTTAAAAATCTGGTACTCTCACTTCATAGCTGAGCTCCTGAACATATTTGGAGCCTCACTGTTCCTCTTGTACTTTCAGATCATCTGACCTGAGGTTGTTTTAAAACACAAGATTAAGATTTTTATGTAATGTCACCACTGCGACGGACTGGCGACCTGTCCAGGGTGTACCCCGCCTCTCGCCTGAAACGCAGCTGGACATAGGTACCAGCAACACTCCCGACCCCATTAGGGACAAGGGTGTAAAGATAATGGATGGATGGATGGACGGATGGATGGATGGATGGATGGATGGATGGATGGATGGATGGTTGTTTGGTTGTATGGATGGATGGATGGTTGGATGGATGGATGGATGAATGGATGATGGATGGATGGATGGATGGATGATGGATGGATGGATGGATGATGGATGGATGGATGGATGGATGATGGATGGATG